>CM077231.1:2033667-2051167 GCA_039654775.1 Spinibarbus caldwelli
GCTAAAAGAGCAGGCTGAGCTCTGGTCTATACGGTGCGCTGTGGAAATCGCGGCCTCCGCACTTTTCCCTGCTGGACACGGCGTTTGCACCGGAAAAAAGCAGAAAACTGTGCTCTTTTACTCCAAATCACTCGTGGTGCGGCTTTAAGAGCACACTGAGGCTAATATCCACTATCCTCTGGGGCAGTGCGACCAATGCTGCAGTTTATCAGGTACGTGGAGACGTTTATCCCTTTTCCACCAAAACCCCTCATAACTGCTACGTTAAAGTGTCTATTAATTCAATATCTGAATAGGACTGATTCGGCATCTTTCAAGCTGCTTTTGACGCGACAATCAGAAGTTACACTGAGTTAAGCTGTTATGTTTCACAATAAGATTCAGTTTGTTAACTATTTGTTAATTAGTCAATACATTAGGTATCATGGTTCATTCATGTTTGTGCGTAATAAATGAACTAAAGTTCGTTTACTACAACTTAAAACATAGAAATTAATATTATTGGTTGTAGACGTATCTTTCATGACATCTATTACATTAGTGTTAATACATCTAATCTTATTGTAAAGTGTAAATAACTGCTTTTTATTTCTATAAATTTCATTGAACATTTTATTTTTTTATTTATACATACAAAATAATATAAATGAAAATTATGTCAATAAATTTAATTTATTTGTTATATTAATTTAACTTAATATTTTAAAATAAAATTATTAATTTACATTTGTACTATATTATTAGTAGTAGTAGTATTAGTATTATGATTATTATGATGATGATGATTATTATTATTATATAAATTCAGTAACTGAAACACTGTGTACATTATTTATATACATATTTATATAACTTTATTATGTAGTATTATTGTTATTAATAATAAAAATAATTTATACATTTATATTATTGTTATTATATATATATATATATATATATATATATATATATATATATATATATATATATATATATATATATATATATATATATATATATATATATATATATATATATATTAGGGGTGTCAACGTTAACGCGTTAACGCATGTGATTAATCTAAAAATTTTAACGTGTTTTGTTTTTACGCAAATTAATCATTTGATAAGGTTTGACCCCAACTTCTTCTCGTCATCGCAGCGCGGAAGGTTATCTATCATTATTGTGTGATAAGGGTACAGCGAACCAGTGTTGCCAGGGCAGCGGCACAAGTGGGCTATTTTGAAAATACAGTCGCGGTAAAAATTACAGAGCCGTGGGTTGCGGTTTTTTGGGCTACTTTTATAATGTACCGTGGGCCCCCCAAAGTGTACATAGACAAATAAAAATTAAAATAGATCCTTTTACTAATGTGTATTATACTTGGAATGTATACCTGGCAACTTAAGAATGGAGAGGCGGTTGTAAACATCACAAACAACGTGAGTTTTAGCCAGAGCATACATCAGAATCAGAATTAGAATGAGCTTTATTGGCCAGGTATGCTTACACATACGAGGAATTTGTTTTTGTGACAGAAGCTCTACAGTGCAACAGAAAGACAGCAACAGGACAGGACACAGATAATAAAAGAATAATATACAAATAGGCAATGTACAAATAGCAAAAACACAATATATAATATAGACAATTATGGTGTACAGGTCTAATATGTGCAAATCTGAAATGAAAAAAATAAGTATGTGTGTTGAATAAATAATTTATAATAGTGTTGTGTGTTCCACTTAACATGTGTTCCACATGTTAAGGCTTTTACAGAGCAGAAATAAACATGACAACAGTCACTATAGATTATATAAGATAATAAACACACGATTACGATAGGATATTTGTATGTGATTTTCTTGAGATGAATGTGTACATCTGAAACGCTAATTTGTGCAGCGATATAAAAGGCTATAAATAGCATATTTAACAAGAGTAAACGACTAAATTCCACATGTGATCGTAAAAGGAAGTTATTACAAACACTCGATGGTGGTTTAAAGTGAGTTCTGAGTAAAAGTGTACTATTAAGCTCATAAATTGTCTTATGAAGCGTGATGCTAATATTAGCTCTAATGCAGCTGCAGAACAGGTCCAATTCTTATTCATAATGCATTTTGTCATAATACTTCACGTAAGGTCGCAAGAAAATGTTTTGTTGTATTTATTTAGAAATACTTTTGATAATAGTTGGGTAAATGTATACTGGGATTGAAGGTTTGTGGCTTGGTAAACGTTTTATTGCCAGTATAAAGGCTAATAATAGCTGAATAAAAACAAAAGAATAATGATAAAAGAATAATAAGGATTATGTCTCATACCTGGCGGAAGTGTGAAAGGTTATGTTTCCTTAAATTAGTTTGTCATGCATTTCTTTATTTCAACACATTTACAGGTAAATCCTAGTATTTTAAATTTGTGATTAATCAAGATTAATCACAGTCAATGACTGTGATTAACGCTATCAATTTTTTTAATCGATTGACAGCACTTACACATAGCACAATACACATACATACATAATTCATTATTATAAATTATATTTCAGATATGTTTCATACATTTAATTATTATTATTAAAAGTGAATGTAATTAAATGTCAGTGGAAAAGGAAAGTGAGGGGGAGAGACTTGCACCACAAAGGAAGAAAGAGCTGTAGGAAGAGAGATGGAGGACAAGATTACTTCGAGGAGCAGAGACAGAGGAGCGAGATGATGGTATAGACTGAGCTGATTTCTGCACAGTGGCCTGTATCAACTCTGCGAGCTGCAGAAACGTGCGAGATGACGAGATTTCAGAACGAATGAGTCATGAATCGAACTCTGCTGTGTGGATCCACAAAGTGCTGAGCATCTCAGATCAGAGGCAGCGACACTTCAAACCAGACGCCGAGAGAGAAAAGTGACATTACGGTTCCTCAAACCGAGCTTGAGTGGGACAAACGAGACAGCGACAAATTTGGAAATGGCAGCACGAAAGCTGTGATTAAAAAAATGGCTAATAAAAGGGGTTCGGCGGGGTCAGAGCGGGCCAATTAAAAGCGGCCGAGGAGCGGCAGAACAAACGCGGCTCGTCCTGCAGGGTAGCAGCCAATTAAACGCGCCTGATCAAACGGCATGGGCTGCGGTGAGATCACCCTCTCTGGCGCTCCGCAGCGCTAACGAGTTCCTGCACCCAGAGTTTGAAGGAGGAAGGGTCACAGCATGAACTCTGGAAGTGAAGGATGAGATTAGAGATGAGAAGAGAGGTGAAGAAAGCAAGGCAAACTGACAAAGAGAAAAGAATACTGTCTGCTTAGGCTTCTACCTTCAAATAAAGCACTGATTTAGGACAGTCTTCATAGGCAGCGACTCAAATGGAGATCCTCACATATGAGACCCAACTCTCAATTGAGTTTTCCATTAACATGATGCTAAGCTAACAGCACGATGCTCTAATAAGCTTATAAATACCCAGTAAACAAACATATTAGGTAAAATTGTGCACTTGTAACCTTAAACCTAACTGCTTTGCATCAGTTTTATCCATCTGCAAGAGTTTCCTGCTAACATGTTGCTAAGCTAACAGCACAACACTCTAATAAGCTTAAAAATACATAACACACAATTATGAGTTAAAACAGTGCACTTGTAACCCTAAACCTAACTGCTTTGCAACAATTTTATCCATCTACATAAGAGTTTCCTGCTAATATGTTGCTAAGCTAACAGCAAAACACTCTAATAAGCATCAAAATACATAGCACACACAATTACGTGGTAAAATAGTGCACTTGTAAGCCTAAACCTAACTGCTTTGCATTAATTTTGTCAATCCACAACAGATTACAAGAGTTTCCTGCTAACATGTTGCTAAGCTAACAGCACAACCACACAAACATATTAGGTAAAATAGTGCACTTGAAACCCTAAACCTAACTACTTTGCATCAATTTGATTGATCCACAAGAGATTTCAACAGTTTCTTGCTAACATGTTGCTAAGCTAACAGCACAACACTTTAATAAACATCAAAATACATAACACACACAAATATTAGCTTAAATAGTGCACTTCTAGCCTTAAACATAATTATTTGTAATAATTTTATCAATCCACAACAGATTACAAGAGTTTTTGGCTAACATGCTGCTAAGCTATCAGCACAACACTCTAATAAGCTTAAAAACACCCAGTAAACAAACATATTAAGTAAAATAGTGCACTTGTAACCCTAAACCTAGTATTCTTATCAGTTTTATTGATCCACAACAAATTGCAAGAGCTTATCGTTAACAGATTGCTAAGCAAACAGCACAGCACTCTAAGCACAAAAATATGTAACAAATATTAGCCAACTGCTTTGCATCAATTTTATCCTTCCACAAAAGATGACAAGAGTTTCCTACTAACATGTTGCTGTGCTAACAGCTCAAAACTCTAATAAGCATAAAAATACATAGCACCCACAATTATTAGGTTAAATAGTGCACTTAAACCTGGCATTTTTATCAGTTTTATTGATCTACAACACAATACAAGAGTTTTTTGCTAACAAGTTGCTAAGCTAACAGCACAGCACACTAATAAATAGCAAATACATTGCAAATATTAACTAAAATAGTGCATTGTAACCCTAGGCCTAACTGCTAGCATCAGTTTTATCCATCCACAAAATATGACATGTTTCCTGCTAACATATTGCTATGATAACAGCACAACACTGTAATAAGCATAGAAATACACAGCACACACAATTATGAGGTAAAATAGTGCACTTGTAACCCTATCTTGGATGGACTTTTTTCCCACTGAGCATTCTGGGATTGTTTTTTCCACAAAATATAGCCTGTGCTGCTGCTAAAACTAGGCAATTTTCGCAAAAGCCTTCACATCTGGAGTTAGCCTATGATGCTGCCTAAAAAACAGAGGGTTTTGGAAAAGAGCTAATGTTTCGGGAAGGTGGTCTGACACCTTTGGATTTCGGGTTGCATGATGCCACATGGCTGTGCGGTCCAGCGTTCCCGCTCTGATCTTTTGTTGGCCAGCGCTCTGAACCCAGCGCTCTCACAGTGTGACCAGGGGCAAGCTAAGGCCAGACACACCTGAATGTGTAAAGAAGCGCGCTAGCGTCTGACACCTCGCAGAAAGCGAGCAGATGGCAAAACCTGGGCTGCTGTTGGTGTTGGATTCTATGAAGTGCTAGCTCTGGGTCGCTGGTGGACAAGACTGCCAAGAAGGGCTGAAAGCCAGGGTCAGAATGAAAAGAAAAATAGTGAGTCTACGAGAGAAGAAAGCAGAGGAGGAGAAGCGAGGGTTCGCCGCCCATCGTGACACGGAGGGGAAGCAGCAGGGACGGCTGCAGGTGTCTTTGCCTCTGTTTTCTTCGAGATGCCTCCAAGGACTCTCAGAGGACTCTGCGACACGGTGGAAAAGCAGATGGCACATCTTAAGCATTCTGCTCACCGCTCTTGTGGGCAGCCACAAGGCAGCTAAAAACAAACCTAAGCCCCTTGAAAGAGCACCGGCAGATTTACAGCAAAGCCTTCCTGTGTTTTCTCCGCCACAGGCGGGCAGACACACCCTAAAGACGGCAAGGTGACTGGGTACTTAATGAAGTCACCAGCTTCAGAAGTTGGCCAGGGACAAAATGAAAGAAGATCCCGCTGGAGACCACAAATTGCAGCTGCGATGGTGGACAGTTTAATTGATTTTGATTGATGTCCGCGCAGGCTTTCGGGAGCAGAGGCACTCTCCTTTGAGAGCGCGTGGACACATGTGTTGTCCTTTGTATGAGTGTGTGTGGGACCCACAGCAGATGGGGATCAGAGAGCGAAGGGGGGAGCAGCCATTTTTTTTTCCCCCTAGTGCTGCCGCCTGTGTTTCTTCCTGAGCCGCATGGGTCTTGCCAAAGCCAGGATTTTCATGTAAAACTGGGCTGCCTACAAAAACCCTCGGCTTGGGTTCGGGCCCAGGAAGAAGCCTGCAAGCTGCCTGCTCCAGCGCTCTGCATTGACAAGGCAGATGGCTAGACCTCAGCGCATGGGGAACAAACAGATAACTCGATGCTGAGGACGACAGAGGTTCTGCGATTGGCTAGGATTTAGAGTTTCTGCGACAGTAAGACTGGGTTACATTCAAGTTAACCAGAGAATGTTGGTCAGTTTCTTCAAGGGTTTGGTGAAATGGTCCTGTAGGGCAGTGTTTCTCAGCTCACCCACTTCCCAGAATGTTTTAGATGTCTCACTACTTAAAACATTTGATTCAACTCATCAGTTTGAATAGATACGTTTCTAAAACATTCTGGGAGGTCGGTCCTGAGGACTGGAGAGGGGTCCAAATTTAAAGCTGGGAGATAAAATCCTGCTCCTGGAGGGTCACCTTCCAGAAGGCGACCCTAATTAAACACACCTGAACCAACTACTCAAGGTCTTCAGGATCACTACACTCTCAGAAAATAAGGTACAAAATCTGTTACTCGAATGGTACCCTTATAAAAGGTATTAATATGTACTATTTAGATGTACCTTTAAGGCACTAAGATGCACCTTTTGCAGGTAAGTAAGGTAAAAGGGTGTACCTGTTGAAAGGGTACCACTGCAGAGACAGATTTTGTAGTGTAGAAACTTCCAGGCAGATGAACTTTACAGGACAGTGGCCCTCTAGGGGCAGGATTGGAAACTCTTGACTTTAAGGATTAGTTTGTCAACCCATATGACTTTAGTCTTACCTCTAATGATTGACAGCTTAGCTTGGACACTGATTTCGCCTTCACTGTTCTCCGCCACACACTCGTAGATGTTCTCGTCTCGAGGCGCCCGGAGAGGCTGGATCCTTAGGACAGCCCCCGCACCTTCATCAAACTCTATTGTCTGTGTGAGAGGAAAAAGAGTGAGTCGGTATATTACACTGAAATGGTAAAATGTCATTAACACTTTCCTGGTAGTTAAAATTCTGGCCTGAAGACACAAAGCCCGTGAATTCAATCCCAGAATTGGAGAGTTAAGCATTCGAGAGCAAGGCACTTAATTCCTAGTTGCTCTAGGGGGGAACGGTCTTGGTAATTGACACGCAACTTGCTAGCTGAAAAGTTTTGGATTGCTTAACCAGCATCCCCAACTTGACACTTAACCCTAACCCTTCCCATGTTTACGTCAATTAATTCTGATAAAAAATTGTTGTGTTCCTATTTTAAGGCGCCAAAATGTCCTGCAACGTCTAGATGTTGCTGTGAGCTCAAATTATGCAAGAGAGTTAATTAGGCTCCTGCGGTGCTTTCGCATTTGATGTCATTGTAGCGAAACAGTCGCTTGAATCAATAGGGAATGACAAAGAGGAATGAGGCTCTTTGTAAGCCAGTGGCAAAACTCTTCATTTTTTTGGGGGGTGAGTTTTCAAGGCTACGATAATGAGACGCAGCCCAGTGACGGCACACTGTCCTAAGTGTGTGTAGATCAATATCAAAGCAAAGCCTTCGGGGGAAATGAATTAATTGAAACCCCTCACGAAATGACTTTTAAATGCAACCAAGATGATAATTTGAGTGTACTCTTGGGTTCATACCAGCGAGTGGATTGGATCCACCAACGTGTTTTTGTGTTGATCAGGGAAGTTTTTCATCTTTGTTGAATAGTGACAGCGTGGTTAAATGCAGAGCTAGTTTTAATTAAGATACACTAAACATTGATCAACACTACAGCTGCCAGCTGTGTTATGACAAAAGAACACAGCAAACAAGAAAGGAATATAGGACACAGAATAAAACCCACAGAAGCTAGGATACATATGCTACGTAAACACTTGAGATTGAACCAAAAAACTGTTCCAGATGGCATTTTGTGAGAAATACCACAGAAACAGCTGATATATTGAATAAGTGCTAGCATGCTAAGTCTCACCTCGATGCGTTGAGAGTTCACCCTCTTTCCTTTCTTATTCCAGGTTACTCTTGGCTTGGGGTCACCTGTGGCTTGGCATACGAAGGACACAACACCTCCGGAGACGCCGATCATGTCGACAGGTACTTTTGTGAACCTGGGTGGAGCTAAAGAAAAATAAAATACAATTAGCATTTAGCTTTTTTGCCACCAAAATGCCTTACATTCTGGCAGTCTGGTCAAAAGAGTCAAGAAAGTGATAATGACAGCTGATATCACTTCCTGTCCACGCTGGAAATGCAAAGTCAAGTGGAGTGCATTACATTGTGGGAAAATAGCCTCCTACAGTGTTTTTTTGCGCATTTTGGTGAAATTAGCATTTATACATAAAATGTTCACTATATACTGAAGAAATAGTAAGAGTAGCATGCTGCTAGCAAAGCTATAGTGAACAGCGAGTGCAGATAAAATGAAACTAACCCAATTCGTCACAAGGCCACTGTAACACCAAATCAATTAAATTAAATTACAGAGTGATTGAACACACACCCACACACACGCAATTTAACAGTTACTCACAGCGCATTCGGCCGTAAAATAGCGAGCGAGGGGACTACGACTGGAGTGGGCTAGTGACCCGTTCTGCTACGATAGAGATGTCAACAAGAAAAGGGGGCCGCGCAAATGGAAAGTGGCTGTTTTTCAGCACACCGGTAATTACACCACAGACAATGTGCACGTCGACGCCACTCTGAATAATTTATTGGCCAATGAATAATAAAGTACCTGCGACTCTGCCTTGATTTGAAAGCCCCTTGTCAGGTGAAGCATCCAAAACCCTATGCACGTTTCCCGTAAGACATGCCAGCTGTAAGCTAACGACATGCGGGACTGACAGTCGCTGACGATAGATCATGACCTAGCTATTCCAGCTTCTGGAGAGCAGGAGCTGTCATCTTTTTTTCCTACCATTATTGCTTGTTCTTTGTGGATTACGCTAGTTTTGGAAAATAAGAAATTGTCTTTTTTTTTCCTCAGAACCCAGCACAGTTTGTTCTCGGCTCATCAAATTATCATGCTGTCTACCTCGACTCTTCTCGGCGGGCCTCCGCTGGCGCTCGCTTTTTTTCTCTCCGCGGGGCAGTAGGTCAAGCTTGACACAACAAGACATGAGAAGAGGCTCTCTAGGGGGAACATGCTAAAATCCAGAAAGCGCATAGATATGAGGAGATGATCAAACGGTCAGGCAAGCACGGAAAATTAATTATTAACCGCCCGTGGGCAGGCAGGCGAGCTCCTGAATCTTCGGGTGTGGATAAACACACTTGAAGCGAAGTTCCAGAGAGTGGAGAGGATGAAGCCCGAGGACTTTCTGCTTCATTCTGAAGTCATGAAAGCTCAACTTTCACAACACAAACGTGCACAGGTTCACCACTTTGGTTAGTATGAGTCATAATTGCTTGGTAGAGCAAAAGCAAGACATCCAAAACATCATGGTTCTTTGAATCGCGAGCCCGGTGGAACTGCTCCGGTGAGATTTTCAACATGTCCTTCTGTAGGAGATGGACAGGCAAAAAATAAAAAAATAAAATAAATAACTAAATAAAATTTTTTTTATTTTCAGTATTTTATTTTAGTTCATTATATTATTCTAATTTTAAGGATTTTCTGTATTGTGACATTGTTTTCATGACATTACTCAATCATTACAGTATTATAAAAAAGAAGAATCACTATTGAGAATTATACAATAATTGCAAAAACAACCTCAGAAGTAAAACATCTGTATAAGAATACATTTTTTTTTTTTTTTTTGGAGAGGTAAGGGGAATTGGCTAAATTGGTATAAAAATCAAAATCATTTGATTTTAGGGTAATTAAAATTGACTCCTAGAGTAATAAAAATCTAAATAAAAAGTAAAGTGTTATATAATAATATTGAAAAAATAAAATATAAGTAAAATAAACAATTACATTTGTAAAACCTGTATAAATTGTAAAAAATTATAAAAATTTAAAATAACATTTCTGAAGTAGTGAATAAAATATGCAACTAAATAAAAAAGTTTGTCAAGAGGAACTGTGTTGGCTTGAGAATCCTGTCAAAAAAGTTTGAAGTAGTTTAAAATCATTAAGTTTGAAGGTTTTAAGTTTGAAATAATTAACTTTTAAATAATAAAAAAGTATATATAATTTTATAAAATATTAAACACTATAAAATAAAAATATAAATATTAAATATTTTTGTTAAATAATGTTAGATAATATTTAATGTTAATAATACATAATTACAAAAATAAATGTGTGGTGACAAATTCATCAATTACAGATTGGATAAGAGCATTGGATAAGGACATTTTTTCTTGTAGATCTGTATGAATAATCATGAAGCGATATAACTTCACGGTATAAAAACTACAGGAAGTATGATATATGAAAGCTTAAGTATGAACACAAAATCTACCATTGGCAAAAAAGATAGATCTAAATTGCTCACTATTTCAGCCCTGGCTTTGCTTCTTCAAATTGTAAACACTAAATTGAAAGACCAAAGCAAGCAAAAGGCCAAAAGTCCTCAATCAATCATTCAAACAAGAGTCGAAGAGTTGAGAAGGGCTAAAATGTGAAGGGTTACAGATCTACTTCAAGACGAAGGACAGAAAAACTAGCGGTGAGTGATGGATTGAGGTTATAGTTTAACCTCTGTGGTCTAAGTTTCTCGCGTACTGTATGTAGCCCGAGGTCAGCGTATCGCCGCTTTACCCGTGACCGTCAGCGGCCACACGCCACGGCCGTATATGGATTTTCTGACAGCCGCGTCTAACGAGAGCTCGCGAGTGTAATAGAGAAGCTTTGACGAGCCGCGCTACTTCACGAGACAAAGAGGATCACTCGCGCAATTAACCTTTCCACTCGCCGACACTCACTTCTGCAGGTGTTTACAGTGCACACAACGCTATGAAGGAGAAGCAATACCACATTAACACGCTTTTTCCTGACAGCACAAACAAGCACAGATGTGCCGAACAAATGGGGAGTATATGCATATGGTATAATAAAGCAATAACTGACGTCCAGTTACAGGTGTGTGTATCAACTATATGATGACAACAAAAGTGGCTCATACAATAAGATTTAAAACTGTAATTATTTATTTTAGAGCTGCATTGCTATCAAAAAAACAAAAAAACAAACAAACAAAACACACACACATACATATATATGTATATATATATATATATATATATATATATATATATTATTTTTAAATTATTAAAATCATTAAATTATAATAAAAATAGAATTTAAATTTATTTATTTTATATTTTATTTGATTATTTTATTATTATACTTCATTATAGTTTATTAATTGTTTTTTAAACATGAAAATAAGTAATAATTATCCAATAATACATAGTATATTAAAACTGAAATATTTATATAAAATATTTATAATATATAATTAATTATAATACAGTAGGCAACTTTTTACTTAAATCTGTACTTTTGTCTTTTAAAAAAAACTCAATATTGTGATATTAATGATAATATATGAATAATATTATATGAATTATGATACTGATACACACACACATGCAAATAAAAATAAAATAAAGTAACCTTTTCAGGTAAAAATACTGAAACAAAGTATCAGTATTTTACATATATTTAATTTTGCTAAAAATGAAATCATAAATACAATATAAAGTGTTTTTTGTAATAAAGATTTTTTTTTTATATCTGCCATTTATTTATTTATTTCAGGAAAAAAGTATAGATGTTAAATATCTACCAAAACATGAAAATAAATAATAACACTATTATATATACAAAAGTTATTAATATTCATCTTATGGCAGATATGTTATCAATAATTTTTCATAACTGAGGGGGAAAACATACTTATCTTTCTCCACATGCATTATTCTTTTTCAGACTGTTTTTCTTGCATTAGCTGCAGGACTGTCAAAACGCTTCCAATAACATGTTTCTGCCGCCTCCATTTGGAGAGACTCCTATAATGGGAGGCTTGGGGTGACAGACGTGGTTAGATGACTAACACCATAATCAACGGAGAGAAAAAAGAAAAAAAAAAAAAAAAAAAACCTTTCGGGGCTTATATTAAAAAAAAAAAAAGAGCTCCATTATGCTGAGAATTAGAAAAATGCAGGCGCAAAAAATGGCAGCCCATCAGTGGCGTTTAGGAAAGGGGAGAGAGCATCACTTGTCACCCATCTTGTTTTAAAATAGCCACCTTTCAACCGCTGATTGAGGCTTATCTGAAAGGGTAAAGAGGAACATTTTGGTATCACATGCACTTTAGCTCTGAAAGAGCCAATTACGGGGAATCCCAGTGCCGGATAATGTCCTGAGTGGCTGTAATTTGAGAAATCAATGTGAGCAACATGTTCAGGTAAACATCTGCGACGTTTACTCTCTAAACCAACATCTACATACAAGTCAAGCATCTGCTCTTGTGATAACAAGACTGGGGTTTGAATACGATCACATACGCCAACGAGGTCCTTGCCGTCATCTTCATATTAAGAGTAAAACGACAAAAGAGGGATCTGTAGAGGGATAGTTCACCCAAAAATAATCATTTGCTGTTAATTTACTCCCACTCAGGACATCCAAGATGACAGTAGAACAGTAAAGAAGATTTTTAGCTGAAATTGTGACCATTCATAAAATGCAAGTCAATGGCTGCCATCACTTCAAAAAAGTCAAAAAAGCACATGCAGGCAACACGAAATGAATCCCAGTGGTCCTGACGATATACTGAGGTCTTATGAAGTGAAACGATCAGTCTGTGCAAGAAACTGAACATTATTTACAACATTATTACCTGTAATCCAGAGCCTCAGGTAAACGGGGGAATCTGATTGTTTAATGTGAACTGATTATTTCAGATAGTTCAATTCAATGAACTGGTTCAGTTCACTAGTTCATTTATGTAATCACACAATGACATAACGTATACGCAATTATATTAAGCCACCCAATAATGATGTGAAAGGTGGATGTTTTACACATTTAAACCATATAAAGTGAATCAACTAGTCTTAATCAACTCAGCTTTTCACATAAACAAGAAACCATAAAAATGTTTATTTTGCCCCTTCATTCAAGTTCTCAGTTAGCTCATCGGTCTTTGGTCCGAGCCAAACTGTTTCAGTTCAGTGACTGTTGGAGGAATCAGCTATTTTGGCTCATTTCAATTCGGAGTGACTGTCAGGCGTCTGAGAGTGAGTTTGATTGAGTAACTTGTAGATCTGTGCTGCTTAAGCCGTGAAATGTTTCAGACGATTCAGTCCGATTTGGTGAACTGGTTCATCTAGTTCACCAAAAAGAACCGGTTCAAAAGAATCATGATTCGTTCGTGAACCAGACATCACTCCGGACCGTTTGCCTAAGACTCTGGTTTACAGGTAATAATGTAAATAATGTTCAGTTTCTTGCACAGACCAATCGTTTTTCTTCATAAGACCACAATATATCATCAGGAGCCGTAGGGATTAAATTCATGTTGCCTGCATGTGCTTTCTTGACTCTCAAAGTGCCGGCACCCATTGACTTGTATTTTTATGAAATCACCAAGGACCACGTTTTCAGCTACATATCTTCTTTACTGTTCTACCGAAGAAAAAAAGTCACCTACATCTTGGAAGACCTGAGGGTGAGTAAATTAACAGAAAATGTAACTTTAAATTTGAACATTTTTGGGTGAACTATCCCTTTAATTGAGAGTTTGTGATGACAAAACGAGTTAAACCAGAAGAGAAAGTCCTGAGTGTTGGACAAAGGCGAGAGGAAAAGGACTGTGTCTCAGGTTTAGCTTCGGCTGCTTGAACACAGAGATTTGTGGCCGTGTGCTCGACTAGTTCTCATATAGTCTCAGCGGGCCTCGGTCGACTGAACTTCATACTCCCAATTGGACTTTTTCTCTCTCTCTGGCCACATGAAACCAACATGCCTATCAGTCAACAAATCTGACTTCAGACCGGGCCATTGCTATGGAAACACACAGGCCGGGCGTTTCTCTTTCGGCGGATAATCGACCGCTGCGTGCAGGAACGATAAAAGGACAGAAAAAATGATATATATCTAGTTATATGGGGAAATGCAAATCATAACTCAGAAATACAGTTGTGGAGCATCTGTGAGCAACTAAATCGACTCAGAAGAGATTTCTAAACAGATGGCGGTAAAGGTCATATGTGGTTTTTGTGCAGATGTTTTCGTGAGGTCATCATTAGCGCTAAGCAGGTCGCTTCGATCTTATACTGCAGAGCAGGACAACGACATTTGGGCAAAACACACCGGTGTCTATAATATAATGATTTTCAGACTTAAAAATAAGTAAGTAAATAAATAAATAAATATATAAATAACATCAATTATTTCTCATAGACCAAATGAGGACATTTGAGTTGCAGATTAATATAATAATAATAATAATAATAATAATAATAATAATAATAATAATAATAATAATAATAAAAAAAGGTAAAAAAAAAATCTTAAAGGGGTGGTTGACTTTTTTTTTCTAGGCTTGATTGTGTTTATGGGGTGCAGTCTAACATGTGTTCATGCTTCGTTTTTTAAAAAACGCATTATTTTTCACATAATTTACCTTTATTCCACACCGCTTTGTCCCTTCTCTGATAAATGTCTCGATTATTTCCTGTTTTTATGAAGCCCCTCCCTCAGAAATACGCAATGGGCTGAGATTGGTTAGCTGGCTCAGTGTGTTGTGATTCGCTAAACCGCTGAGTGTGCATCTGAATATCCCGCCCCTCACCTCAGCGGCATGTTCATGTTCAAATCGCAATCAACCACCCCTTTAAAAAAAATAAAAAACATACAAATCACTATTATTATCATTAACATATTAGGGTTAAAAAATTATTTTAAAAATAAATAAATAAACTTGATTATTACTAATTACATTTGCTTATATTTGGGAAAATAATAATTACTATTGTCAGCTTATCAGAATTTTAATTAAAAAAAAACAAACTCTTAAACATCTCTATTTCGCCTAGACATTTGCTTTTCAGATTTTTCTCCTAAAAAAGTAAAAATAATGATTAATACTGGCTTATCTAAATAAATAAATAAATAAATAAAACTACTGAAATTTCACCACTATTCCTCATACAAATTCAAGATTAAGTGGAGAGCAAACAAAGACAAGATGTTTTTCTAAAAATACATCAAAATTTCAATGTAATAATAATAATAATAAAAATAATAATAATGTTATTATTATTATTGGCTCATCTGAATTATTTCTCATAGACAACAATGAAATTAAGTAGAGAGCAAATATGAAAATTGTTCCTCAGGGGAAAAAAATAAATATAAATAAAGCATTATTCTAGGGTTAAATATGAATAAAACTACAGCAATTAAAATAGATCATTATCAGCTTATCAGAATTTTTATATCATTTTAGGATTTAAATGGACATAAAAGCTCATAAACATACTCTTGTGTATGCAAGCTATCAACAACAGGAAGTCACTGTGCTTGTATCCATTCTTCCCACAATCCTCCTGTCATATTACTACAGTTGCCACTGATTATGATACTCCAAGCTGACCCCAATGAGCTGCTTATTTCTGGATAAGAAAATCTTTAGCAGGTGCGGGGTGAGCAAGTCAAAGTCTACCGAGAGCTTTAGGAAATTAAGTTTAACAATAACGCCAATTTTGCAACGGCCGGGCCACTGTGATGAGGAGGAAATTGCAACAATCTAATGTGATTTGCAGCGTCCTTGGGCGATTGGTACTTGTTGACAGGCCTCGTAAAAATGGACACCTGCGATCGCTCGAGGGTTAAAGTCCTCCGAGTGGACAGCGCAGGCCGTGAGAATCTCAAATGAGTGTTTAGAGTCATTTACGAAGATTAGATCACGATAAAGCTGTACAAGACGGGAAAAAAATCCAAGCTGGATATACAATAAAGCCCAAATGACGGTGAATAAACATCTCACTACGGATGAAACATGTCGCTAGCTGAGGAAAAGACAACACAAACAACATCATTATGTCAGTCAGGCTTGAATTCAACGGCTGACCGCTTTTAATTGTAGTCGTGACATCAATTATGCAAATGAGAACAATAAACAAACTAAAACGAGCCGCACTAGATCAAATAAACAAACAAAATGATCAAATATTCTCTTCTCACATGTAATACATGTAATCAAAGGCCACTTGGGTATCTGTAAACTATTTATTCTTTCTCATACAGTCTCTGAATTTGCTCGCAAATTGATCGTGGAGTCAAAGAAAGTGTCTTTTTAATCTATCGACGCAAGGGCTGATGGGACTCGAGTAAAGGGCTCAGCCGGTGATGTGGGATCACGAAGATGACATGCAATAATCATTTTTGACATTCAGTAAATCCGAGCCTGCTAATCTGCTTCATAATTAATCTGGGCTGCCCAGGAAAGTGTGTGTGTGACTGTATATACAGAAGGTGGAGGTGACACGATCTACGAGGCGCCATCTGCTGGTCAAATGAACTACTGGAGGGCTTTAAAGAGATGAAAATATTGTTATTTACTCACATTTGTGTTGTTCCAAAACATGTTTTTGACTTACTTTCTTCTGTAGAACATAAAAGAAGATATTGTGATGAATGTTCAAGCTGCTCTTTTCCATACAATGAAAGCATATAGTGATCAGGGGCTGTCAAGATCCAAAAAAGTACCATAACGCTACTCCATACAACTTGTGCATCATATTACAAGGCTCCCAAAGTCATCCGATAGATTTGAGTGAAAAATAGGCCAAAAATTAGGTTGCTTTACATTGTAAATCTGAAATCTCATTTGCACATATGCATATTCAAACTTGATGTGAGAAATCTGCACTACTAAAGTGGCGCATCTTTAATTACAACATTTTTTGCTTTAATAAAGAAAAACATCATAAGTTTTGCCTTATTTTCCAAGTAAAGACTCAAAATACAGATCACAAGTCATAAGGACAACTTTTACGATGCTTGACGTGAGAAATGGCAGAAATCTTCACATTTACATTCTGGAGCAACAACGTCTTTAATTACAATGTTTTTTCCTTTAATAAGGCAAATAAGCTAGCAAATTTGGCCATATTTTGCTCAGAAAACTTGGAATAAATCACATAAGTCATATGGACTATTTGTATATTATTGGACTATATGGACTATTTGTACAGCACAAACATTTGTCAAAATGGTGGAAATCTGAACCATTAGCGTCCAACTTGAAAAGTCAGCATTTTTAATTACAATGTTATTTGGATATTGCATGCAAAGACTTGGAATACATTGCATGAGTCATACGGACAACTTTTCCGATGCCTTTTTGTCAGTTCTTGACCATGACATGCCCTGATCAAAATTCTTGGAAATGAACAGTATGAACATTTGTCCAAACGTCTCTTTTGATGCTCTACAAAAGAAAAAAAAAAGTCTTATGGGTTTGGAACAACAAGGGTCTATACGACTTGCGTACTATATTCCAAGTCTCCTGAAGTCGTACGATAGATTTCCATGAGAAACTGTAAGAAACTGAAGTCCTATCATTCATAAATCTGAAATATAATTTTGTAGTTTTGCATATTCAAACTTGACACAAGAAACTTGAAGCACCAACGTTTTCAA
>CM077231.1:2056167-2218667 GCA_039654775.1 Spinibarbus caldwelli
CATCTGAATCACACAGAAGATACAAACACAGACACAGACACGCAGAGCAATTCTGAGGGTGTCGCGGTCCGAAAACAGAGATGGACTGATAGTGAGAAATTACATATCCTACAGTCAAAGGTGGTGCATAATAAAACAAAAAACTCAAATGTGATCTCATTAATGTCTCAATTGTTTGTCCAAGACCACATTGAGCATGCATAGACAACAAATAAAAGACTAAAGTCCTGAAGAGATCTCAACGTCTCAAACTTGCTCAGATTTGTCAGAGATCTCAATATGGACTCAAATATTTCTTGATCGATCCACTTTAATTTGATAACTTTTTTGGTGAAATGAAAGAAAAGACCCAAATGAGTCCATAGTTAATAGTTAAGAGTTACTGTATGACAATTATGGACTCATTTTGGGTCTTTTTTTTTATTTTTTAAAGAATTTGAGGAGAAACGCAAGTACACAAATGCAAAGAATAGCCAAATTTTGGATGGAACTATACGAACACAAAAAAGGCCAAATTTTAAAAGAAAGTATACAAACGCAAAAAAAAAAAAAAAAGCTAAATTTTGGACAAAAGTATATGAACACAAAAAAAAGCCAGATTTTTTGCACAGAGCATACTAAAGCAAAAAATAGCCAAATTTTGTACAGAAGTATATGAACACAAAAAATACCACTTTTTTTTTTTTTTTTACGCAAGTATATGAATGCAAAAACAGCCAAATTTCGGATGACAGTATACAAACGCACAAAATAGGCACATTTTTTGGATACCCAAATTTTGATGTGAATGCAAAGAACAGGCAAATTTCATAATTGACTGGCATGTTATTGGAAGGCTAGCCAACTAGTTGACCATCGTGAACTATCACTAATGTTAAGTAAAGCTTAAGTTTAGTCTTAATATTATTAACATAACTTATTATTAACATCAACATTAATAAAATGTTAACATATTTTACGCAAACATCTTAACACACAAGTATACGAACAAAAAAATGAGCCAAACTCCTTAAATCGACTAGCAGGTTATTGGAAGGCTTGTGAATTAGTCGACCATCGTGAACCATCATTAATGTTAAGTAAGAGTTTAGTCTTAATCTTCAAATTAGTTCAAAACAAAAGGCCTGAAACTAAATTAACACAAGTATACAAACACAAAAAATAGCTGAATTACCTAATCAACTCTTTTTTAAGAATCTGAGAATCAACGCAATCACTTCTAACTCCATTTTGTTCTGTTGATTTCTAAAATGCATAATTACAAAGTTTTGTGCCATTTTCGCATTTCCAAACTTCGTTGTTTTATGATTGCGTAAAATAATACTTTTTTAAACTTCATTCTGTTGCGCTACATCTAGACATTTTTGAATGCATCTGAAGTAAACACCCTTTTATGAGCGTGAACCTGAATAAAACCGGATTCACACAGTAGATGTTCAAGCAACCCACAACTAGTAATAATTTTGTTCACCCTCATTGCGTCAGACGTACATTAGCTTCTGGGCTGCCTTACAAAACCAACAAACAGGAGAACAGAACAATGTCGGGCACACAAAGACGTGGCATATCTGACAGTGGCCCATTCTCACTTTATCTCTCGGGCAGTGCTTGAATTACACCTATTTTAGGCTTGAAAGCAGCAGGGGAGGCTTTACCTCCGCTTTCATCCCGCGCTCACACTCGCCCCTCTTTCCTTCACTTGACTCTTTGTTTTGTTTCCCTAATGCGTCTCTAAACCCATCTTAGGGGAGAAATGGTGCAGAACAAATCCTGACTTTGAGCCTTGGAAATTAAAAAACAGCGCAGGCCCCGATCCGTCTGATGAAGAGATATACACGCGGAAAAGAGAGACGAAATAATCCGATAAACAGTGATCTCGCGCTTCACGTCTCTACGTGTAAGGGGAGAACCTTAAACCCACACAGTTTTGTTTTTGATGATTATGAAACAGCCTTAACAACTGTGAATGTGTAAAACCACGGAACTTTAAAATCTACTAGTCGGTGGTTTGCCTGGATGACTAGCTGATTAATCAGTTTAAACAAGTCCTGTATAATTAGCTTAGTTTCAGGTTCAATTGACCTAAAAATGCACATTTTCTGAGAGGATTTAGCTAATCATGTAAACACTCTAATAGATAAAACTAATTAAATTACAGTTAATTAAAACTGATGTCACTAAAAGTATCAAAACTAATACAAATATTTTTTTTTTTAAAAATTATTGAATTTCCTAATCAACTAACAGGTAAGTAAAACTTGAGTTTAGTCTTAATTTAAAAAATTGTCGCAAACAAAAGTTTACACAATTTACACAAGTATACCAATCCAAAAAGCCAAATTTCTTAATTGGCTGGAAAGAAGGTTAATCAAATAGTTGACCATCATGAACCATCGCTAATGTTAAGAAAAGCTTAGTCTAGTTTAGTCTTAACCTCAAGATTTGTCGCAAACAAAAGGTTTCTTTCAAATATTAAACATGCCAGTCTGCCATGATAGAACTTCTCACAGCTGCTCATAAGAATAGTCCAACATTTTAATAGTTAAGTAATAGTTATGAGAACACAGGACAAAGATATTGACCCTTCAAACAAAGAATGAGCCAATATTGGGTCTGTAATGGTAATACGTGAATGCTGATCAAAAATGGCTGCCCTAAATCATTGAATCGGCCAATATTGGGTCTGCAATTGTAATACATCAATGTTGACCCAAAATGGCTGCACACAACCATTCAATCAGCCTATATTGGACGTGAAATGATAATATGTTAAAGCTGACCAAAAAAAAATGGACCCTTATGACTGGTTTTGTGGTCAAGGGTCACATATGTCGATGCTGACCCAAAATGGCCACCCTCAACCACTGAATCTTGAAGTCTTAACATTTGCTCTTAATTCTAGAAAAAATCTGTGTCTATTCTAGACTTTTGACACACTTGAGACTTAAACTTGACTCTTAAACTCAAGTTTCCTCTGAGTTTGCTCTTACATAAGGCCAAGGAGCCGGTGAGCAGCGGAGAGAGCAGCAGGGCGCTCAGGGAGAGCAGGATGGGCAGGTGGCCGGCTGGCATCATGTCGCAGATGACCTCTGACCTGGCTGGAGAGCCGCGGCCCCACAGGCTGGAGACGAAGGGTCGGCACGCTGGAGGTTTGGCACTCTGGAGGAGAGAAAACAGGAGAATGCCAATGAGAAACTATGCTTGCTGACAGATGAGATAACCAGTCAACCATCACGTACATTCACACGCTTTACCAGAACGCTCAGTTTGAGTCTGTTCAGATTCCCTCAGACTCCCAATTACAGTTTCACACAACTCATAATTAGACAGGCTTTATCGCTGGATCTTGTCATTATTTACTTATCCGCCCATCTTGTAATTACCAAGACACTCATCAATATTTCAGACGGCGTCTCTTTGTTTTAGCCAAATTGCGATTAATCCCCCCGTCACTGCTTTCTGCCTTGGGAGTCGACTCGCGGGTTGCTGTGTTTCTCACACATGCGAGGCGGAAACCCGGCGAACGTGCTTGTACACCATTTAATTAAAGATGGCAAAAACATCAGATGGCAAGATGGCAAGAGACGCGCAAACATGTGTAGTTGCTTTCGGAAGCGCTCGCTCACATCAAGAATGAAAGAGATGTTGACATGAAGCGCTGAGACTCTGTAAAGAGTGACTGCGGCATCTGTAGATGAACCTCCAGGCCTGTGTGACTCAGTAAGGGTGTTCAAACAAGTCACAGTCCAAGCTGGCACTTTTTTTAATTTGTGCCCTGGGGATCTGGTGGAGGACCAACAGTAGAAACTGAGGAACTACTAAATGGACTGCCAAATGGCTGATATTAAAAGTCTATGATATTTTGTCTAAATAAATTTTAAATAAAATAATTAAAAATACTTTTCATTTTTCCAAAAAAATAAGAAAAAAATAAATAAAGGATTAACTTAGTCAATTAATTTTAAATAAAATATTTAAAAATATTTTTAATTTTCTAAAAAAAAAAAAAGTCAAAGATTAACTTAGTGTTAATGATGGAAAACATTTAAATGTAAAAATAAAAGAAATAAGCATGCAGAATATCCAATATTAGACAATATGGATAAAATAAAATAAAATAAAATAAAATAAAATAGATAGGTCATAGACATGGTACTGACACATTGTGCCTTCTTCATAATAAATATTAACAATATTTTATAATATTGTATAAAATATTATTTTTAAGGACAAAATGAACTGATAAATTTCCAAATAAATTAGAAACAAAACACCAAAACTACAAATGCTACAAGTGAATTTAGAGATAAACATTACAGATGAATTGATTAATAGAAAAATATGATTAATAATTAAAAATTAAAACATTTAAAATAAATACATAAATAAATCATCCAAATGAATGGCCAAAAACCAACATATTTTGGACATATGTATTCCCAATAAAAATAAATATACAATATTTCTTATAATATTGTACAAAATACTATTAATAATTAAATATTACAGTAATATTGTCAAAAATGTATAAAACTATATAACTTTTTAAAAACTTTGTAACCCTTCAACGACACTGAAAGCTAAACAGTCAAAAGTCACCAAGAAGACAAGATATATGATTGTGGTTGCCGGCATAATGCACTGCAACAATCCACTCTTGTTCTCCTCCCCCGGGGGCACGTGAAACACTTCAAAATTTCATAATAAGTCTATTGTGTCCTTCTGCTGAGATCAACACAATAACACAGCCATCACATACACACATGCCGTGTCAGTCTGCACCGCTATTTGTGCTCCTCTAGTGTGGCGTGTTACGTTTCCAGAGAGCCTGGAAGTCATAATGCGCGAGTGAGGACCTAGTGACAGCTGGCTTGTCAGCTTGGGGTTTCCTGTCAACCTGCATGGCGACACTTGAAATTTCACCTCACATAAACAATTGAAAACGTCAGTCGAGGGATTTGGCTCTGGAGCACCACAACCAGAGGGCCAAAGCGGGCACGGCATGCCCAGACAAAGAGGAGGAATATGTCTGCCCTGATTTACGACGCTCCCCTACACTGGCTGTCCAAATCAGATTCCAAATGCAGCTCCCGTTTGCCATGTCTGGAAAGTGAAGGTTTGACATTTCATTGCAACAATGTGCTAAAACGAAACGGTAGATCCTTATAGATTGCCTAAACTAACAAATGCAACCATGTTGCATTCATCATGCTTGGTGTGAAACGATTCAATTTTACGAATGCAACATGGTTGCATTTGTTAGCAATGGTGCAAAATTTGGTGCAAAAGTTTATGAACCCTACTGACGCCAGAATATAGGTGTTTCTCAAATCAAATGCTCTCAATTCATGTTCCCCAAAGGCTGGGAAAATAAGCGCATTTCAACCGCACCATCATGCAATATGCACAAGGACCTGTGTGTATGAATAACTGAGCTGTATGGAGAGGCGATTGTTATGGACTTGTTGGGGAGCGACACTACATGCACAGTGACTCTGCAACGACTGGTAACAAACTTTTGTGTCATGCCATTATGGTTTGGCATGCCATTCCTAACAATGTGTTGCATGCATTGGATGCTGATGCAAAATCGTGCCACACTCGGTACATACAAACAGTTTTGGTGAAAAACCCCACACCTCCAAACTTCAAATAATCCAAGCTTTTTTTAAACAAGCCATTATGAGCCAAGGATACGCAGTGCCTACGGATACCAGCATTGCAACCACTGACAGTCAGTCGAGCGGCTCTTAAGACATGCATTTATGCGTGCCCAGCTCTTTTATCTTCAGTTTTATCTCCTATCTTTCTTGCTACCTCCAGCCAATGGCGATATGCCGTAAAAGTGTGTGTTTTCTTTTTAATGGAGAGCACCAACAGTCAGATGCAATCAGGGTTGTGCTCATGACTGGCTGGCTTCCTAATCCTGCACGTTTCCATGCATTATTAATGCTAACATGTTGGATTCGGCACTGAAACGGAGAGATACGACGACAGACAGAAAAGATAGTGAAAGATTGAAAGGTCTGGCATTTCAAACTGGGGTACGCGAAAAGATGCATGCCCTGCGGTCACAGGAATAATAGGCATGTTAAAATGCGGCAAGACACAACTGTGTTCTAGCACGTGAACAGAAATAACAATCTTCTTATAAATGAATGCCCAACAAGAGTCGTAAACATTTGGAACGGACAAGTACAAACCGTAGCTGCGGAATGCTGCATTTAATGCGTTCGCATTAATGTGAGTAATGATTATGAAATCCGCAGAGCTAGAAACGAAGACAGAAAGACAGCCAGCACCATGAGTTCATGTGCACACGTGAAGCAGTTCGATGTTCGACCAGATTGACGCAAGAATGCAAAAATCTGGTAGCAGCGCGTGCCGACGAAGAAGCTACCATGCAGACGCTTAGAAAAGAAACAGATGCAGCTGCATAACAACTGGGAGAACGATAGTGTGTGTGTGAGAGAGAGATTTTTAAAGCTGGATAAATCAGAGGAGGAAGCCAGATCAGAGTCCCCAGTGAGTCTGTGTGAGGGAAGAAACCATGGCGAATGTCCAATTAAAACTCCCAATTAAGCGCCCCAGAGAGCGCTCCTCAATATAGAGATCAAACCGCTGATAATCGCGCAATCGGGCGTGATCACAAAGACACCATGTTACAACTTGTCTGCAATGCTCTCTTAACTCCTTTAGTCACCTTTGACTCAAGATATTGTAGGTGATAGCATGCTAGCAGGGCTGCTAACATCACAATGCTACAAAGGATGATTTGTCACACGCGACAAGATTCCAGCGACAAACAATTTGGCTGTCCACACCAGACGCAACACGACAAAGCGACGCGACAGAATCAATCAATTCATAAATATTAAACCTTTTAAACATTATGTGTACATACTGAGTGACTGATACCATCTTTGTTATGGAATACGCTTGTTGGTTCGCATTGAGTTTGCGGTTTTAACGTACATGTTTGTTTTAATTTATTATCTGTTGTTGCTTTCAGTATGGCTACAAATGTCACACAATATGACATTCAAACTAACATTAGGCACTTTTAACTTTGAATAAAGCACATGATCAGTACCTGAGATATCACTGTCATAGTTTGTGTGTTGTTGTTCCAGCCGCAATGTCGCAGAAATAGAAACCGTTTCTAAAATAGAAATTTCGCATGTCGTTGTGGCTAGTTAGGACAAAAACTCTGATTAACATGGAAAAGAAACCTTTTATCGCCTGTCGTGGTGTCACGTTGTGCGTAGTTAGGACATAATGTCAGTGTCACAAAGCTAACGAATGCTATTTACACTTCTACATTAGCTAAACAAGTGATACACACTCTGAAGTGAGTAGCATGTCATTACACACAATCACACCACCAAGAACGAGTGGAAAAGAACACAAAGTCCAGATTTTTCGCTAATAAAATGAGCCGTCCGATTATACGCACACTAAAAACGTGATGGTTTAAAACCAGATTCAAGACAAAAGACTTCAGAGGGGTCTCATAAAACATTTGGCTATTTCTATTTACGAGCAAATGTAATATCCCTTAAAGAGCCCCTTGTAATGGCGCTGTTCCCCCCGTATGCTACAGGCAACGGAGGCCCTTGTGAATGGCTCTTGATTCAGTCCAATTATCAAGGACACACACTCTCCTCCTGCGGTCACACACACTTATGTGTCTGTCCACGGCCATAAAGTGAGAGAGCTCAAGCACACACACATCTGGCTTTCATGTCAGCGCCAGATTTGATTGTGTAGTCCAGGTGGCTTGAGTTCGTGTTTGTCTTTCTTTGCTGTCCAAGCTGCCATTTTGAATAGCGCACAGAGAGAGGCCAGCGTTCGTCTCTACGGCAAATTCAGCCAGAGATGCTTTCATAATTCAGCTAGCATTTCCACTGCAGTTCTGACAGTACAGCTGACATTTAAAGTCAATGGTAAACCCAAGTTTGTATAATTTAAAACAAGTATACTGAAAAAACCCCCAGTGAAATCCAATAACAAGCACCCAGAAAATTGCAGCACCAGTGACGTGCATTAATTGTGACACAAAAACAATACTGGTCTGATGGTACTTCCTACTTCACAGGAAGCATTTAATGATACTTTACCAATTACTTTCCTTGCTTTCTGACCTAAAGAATCACTAGTACAGAGTAAATGCCACAAAAAAAAAAAAAAAAAAAAAAAAAAACTTTTTTTTATATTAAAATAAAGTTAAATAATAAATGTAATAATAATAATAATAATAATAATAATAATAATAATAATTATTATTATTATTATTATTATTATTATTATTATTATTAGTAGTAGTAGTAGTAGTAGTAGTAGTAGTAATAATTATTATTATAATGATTATTATTACTATTAATTATCATTAATAATATAAATATAACTTAAGGTACAATAATTAAAATACCATAACATTAAATAAACAGCAACAAATACTACGATAGATAGATAGATAGATAGATAGATAGATAAAAAGGAACATGAGAATGTATAAATAGATATCCAATATCTACAATATCTACTTCATTTTCTCTGTAATCTACAATTTCTTATTTACGTCTTTTGATTTTAGGGTGAAATCTGAAGGGTGACGAGAATGAACAGGCCATGTTCTTGACAGATTTAGTGAGATTCATCCTAAAGCCTCGCCGTACACTGCCGATGTTGAGTAATCATATGCATTTGCATGCATTTGTTGGAGCATTATGTAAATATTTTTTGCCAGTTCCACCCTCTCCCTCTAATGCACCACACAGATGCATAACAATCACAGCATTATCAGGTGATTGCCTCTCATTTCAAGGCACACACCTGCCATCGCCGTCATGGCTGCAATCCACAGAGACACAGAGAGAAGACAGCGACGTCTTCTGTGACCAAAGCCTCCTGCCTTTTTGTTTGTTTACAATGGCAGCGAGATGATCTACGGCTTTTCCTTGCGCTGCAGATGTGCCGTGGAGCTGAGATGAAATGTTTGATGAAAAATAACATGCGCAGGAGTTGCTCTGTCTCCATTTAAGATGCAGAACAGTGGCAGGCAAGAGAGAGGCAAGAGGAGCAGGCTGGGGGCTTTTGCCAAGAAAACGTCTTTCTCCTATATCCTCTCCAAACAGCCGTTACATAATTCTGAATCTTGAGTACAACCAGAACGGAGGGAGTGTATTTGTGCGTGCGTCGGAACAAAGCGAGAGCTGCTTCACGCTGATATGTCATTCGGAGGAAACCAGGTGGCACGTTTGACCTTTGTGCTTTCAGGGAGATAAATCCAAGAGTCCTTTCACTTCTGTGAGAGGAACAGACATGCTGCAATGCAGTCAAACACAGCACTTGCATGAAGCTTGGAGGCTTTTAGTTCATATCTGTTAGCTTTGAGGCTAACATCCAAATGTGTTAACGTACTCCTAAACAGGGATGAAATAAACCTTTAGAAGACTGTCACAATTAAAACTGACAGTCCTACGTACAATTTTTATCCAATAAAATACTCTCTATAATGGGAATGTCCCCATTCGCCACTACTACCTGTAACCGACTAGCAATAGCAATAACAAATCATGTTTAATGGTTGTGATGAACTAAAATGCTAAGGGCCAGATTTACTTAGGGCAAATTAGCGTTTGAGCGCAATTCCATAAAAGCGCTGATGAGGGGAAAATTCTGTGTGTGATTTACTGACGACACGCACATTAAAAACACAGACGCAGCCAGATCATTTCCATAATAACCAGCGCAATCTACCAAGAACAGCACAAATTACCGCCTGCTTTAAGAGCGTTTTTTTTTAGCGTTAAATAATGAGCACAAATGTTAGTAAATTGCATTGCGTGATTCATTTTAATACTCTCCTCCCATAAATTTTGTGTCTGAAAGGTAAACTCCTACAAATACATATTCAATAAGTTCAGGCGCACAAATAACTGTGTCCACATCTTTTCAGCGCATCTTTAGTAAATCCTGACGGTACTATTTTAACGGCAAAGACGGTTTGCGCTGGTGCAAGCTGTTAGTAGATTTTTATCTCCTCTCCCTTTATCTTCAGTTTAACCAACCCCAAACTGGAAATACGTCAACATTTACTTGCATTTACTTGCTTTCAAAGTATAAATTTGAACTCCCTGGGAATCAAACCCATGACCTTGGCATTGCTAATACTCTGCTAGTTGAGTTGCAGAAATATCAACACAGCACATGTAAAGCCATTTATTTTGCAAAAGTGTTGGTTAGCCTATCAGCATCACCCTCAAATTTCCTGATTGTGCACTAAAATGGAAAAGCAGTTGGATATTTTCAGTGTAGGACATATTGTCTAAAAGACAGGTCATTGAGTCTTTGACATGCTCGACTGTACCATTCAGAAAAGCCAATTTAATTACAAATCCGGCCTGGCTGCGATCTGCATTAGTCCTTGAAAGAAGAATGACGTTACTTTCTGGATTCTTGCCAAGCCATCTACATGCGATGCCTGCCCTTTAAGACCCAACTAAGAGCTTTTCAAGGGCCACCCTAGAGGTGAAAATATTGGCGCGCATTTATATTCCGCACCCCAGTGAGGAATAAAATTACATTAAGCGCAAGTGCCTCTTGGAAATTGGAATGCTTTTCTTAGCTGGGTAAATAGCAGCACCGCGTAGTTGCTATGGGATTGCAGTATGGAATCATTCAAATCAAGGTAAATAAATCGTTATTTGGGAAGCTAGCAACCTATGATTTGGCAGCTGCTCCGGAGGATGGGATGGTTCCTTTCAAAGGTGGACAATTACGCTGCCACTAACTGTTATTGGCGGCGCAACCTGAGATGGGGTGGATGGGCTGCATTAGCATTCCAGCACTGGGCATCCATTTAGGCTAGGTGTAACCACACTGCCGCAGGCACGATGTTAGTGCACTACACTGCAGACAACATTCTGCTCTCATGGTAGGAAGCACTGAATCCCAACTAGAGTATCGTTTGAATTTTATCGATTCCGATTCCGATTCTGATTCTGCTTATCGATTCTGATTCTTATCGATTCCTAATTCTGATTCCAATAAGATAAACAAATCCATTTAAAAAAAAAAATTAAGTCAAACATTTAGATGTCAAACATATTTATTTGGTTTTACCAAACAATACCACAGAAAAAAACAACTAGACTAATATAAATTTCAAACATTCAATTGTTAAAGACAAGTAAACAGTAAGTAATAAAAGAGAAACAAACAAATCAGTTAGCAATAGCATAAAATAATAAAACTGAACAAATTTCATGTACAGAAATTGAAATCAAAAGTTTAAAAACACTGCACAGTTTTCTTAAAAAATAGATTAATCCTCATTAAAATTAAAATATTCAGTCAAGATCAGTTAATGATTTTCGTTTGCTCTTTGATTAACATTATTGACAGGCAGCGCATTTATTAGGCGTCTGTCTCTTTAACACTGAACGCACACAGATATAAAAATACTGTTACACGTGTGTTTTCTTTCTCAACTGTTTAAGTTCACTTAAGACAAAAAAAGTCGGTAACACTTTATTTTAGGGTCTCTTAACTAGTTGCTTATTAGCATGCATATTACTAGAATATTAGCCATTTATTAGTAATAATTAAGCCAATATTAATGCCTTATTCTACATGACCTTATTCTACATCCCTAATCCTACCCAATACCTAAACTTAACAACTACCTTACTAACTATTAAGCAGCAGCAAATTAGGAATTTATTGAGGGAAAAGTCGTAGTTAATAGTGAATAAGTGTTCCCTATTCTAAAGTGTTACCAAAAAGTCTGTGTTTATGATGATATACTGATGTATTTTGTGAATACTGGTCGATAAATGTGAAAGAGAAGTCAGTTCTGGCCAAGAACAATCTTTTCTGCAGTGGAATCATATGGACCGGTTCGAGAATGGACACAGGTCAGGAACCCGCATCGGGACAGCTGTCAAAGCTACTGTTCTCTGTGTTTGCACTTCAGATGTGTGCGCTGCATGTAAACAGTGAACAAGTTCTTTCCCTTCCTGCGCTTAAATAGCTTAAAGTAACATTAAAATGCGAACACAGGAATCGCTAAATGGAATCGAAACGCACGTGTCTTATCGAATACTAGGTTCTTGGAAATTTGGAACCGGTTCTAAAATGGAATCGGTTCTCGATACCCAACCCTAATCCCAACATGAATTGAAGCTCCTGTCTTTTAATGATGGTGGGATACAATGCATCCTGGGCGCTAAACGTTACGACATAGGTAGTTTTGTTGAACCTAAATGCACTAGCATATCCTCCTCTGTGCTGAGAGGCAGTTCTGGGTTTGTAATTGCACCTGAACTACACAAGTGGAGCTGTTCAGATTAAGAGCTCTTTCCTCAATGACTTCATTGTGCTAATTAACAACCCCAGGGTCAATTCATCACCTTGTTTATACATGCTTCACTCGACAGGGCCTGCACCGAATTTGCGAAGAGCGCAACGCTAATGGTGGCTGTGGCAACAAATGGGGAATTCGAAATTTTTCGCCCCTTTACTCACCATAATAAAACCATTTTGCTAAAGCACGTTGACTCCTCACCACTGTAATTACATGACAGCGCTGTGGTGAGTGGGTGCAGGAGTGTATAATCACATTCTGACCGCGACTGGAGCCTCGGGAGAAAGCACACTGAGGCAGATGTGAATGTGTGCGAGTGAGGTAAGAGTCCCCGGGTTCACGACTGGGCTGAGTAGATGCGGTTCCCTCCCCGCAGCCTGCTGAATCGAGTGAACTAGAGAGAGACGTGTTGAAGACAGAAAACAGATGGCCAGGTTTGGGTTTGAGTCTCCTGTCTGTCACCTCCCTCCATCCCAGCTCGAGAATAACAACTGGCCACTTTTTACGGCCATTATAAAAGCTGCCAGGAGGAAAAGGCAAATAGAGTCCCGGGAGCTCTACCACAGTCCGGCTTTCCCATGTTGTTAATCTCGCTGACTGGGCTGCACAAGTGGGGGATTGTAGAATGGGAGAGGGGTTGGAGGTGAGGTGACCCCACATTCTCGGTAGGAATGGGGTAGAGGGGTTGTTAGCCTCAACTTGGGCAGCTAGATGTGTCCCTGAACGAGCCGCTGAGGAAACAGAGACTACGCTGTCCGCATATGAAAGTACCACTCATAAACAGGCATCGAAACACTAGGTTATTGTTGGAGTTCGACCTCATGAAGGACATGCAGTGTTCTGAGTCTCAGCACTGACGCTGTGTTGAATCAGAATACGCCCTGAACAATGCCCAACAAATCCTTCCCTGGCCACCCAAAAGAAGTTATTATTACCTCTTTTGGACAACTGAAGACTTGCAGGAGGGATCAAAGGTGAGAGATCAAGCAGCTGGTTAAAGCACTTTTTTAACCATGCAGCATTATTGAGCTCCCTGTTAGGAACCACACTTGCAAGACCATCAAAAACAAATGCATTCAACTCCTACGCTTGCACACAATGCGAACAGCAGCATTAAAAGATGGCAGCATTGCGTGCCGTGAACAACCCTGTGGGCGCTTCATTCATGTCAGGCAACTGGCCTTTTTCAACACTGTATCAGCCGTTAAGTCAGCGCTGCATGGTGTGAGGTGTAGTCGGTGTGAGAGCAAGAGGCGCCTTCGTTTCTTTATCTCTAAAGAGATCTGACAGGCCCTCGGAGTTGTGAGACAGTACTTCGACTTAGCTGTGGCGCATCAGCCACCCCGCCGCCTCCAGCCCGTCCAGAGGGTCCGAGCGGTCAAAGAAATGACAAATGTCGGCAGAACGAACAGGTAAGAGGATGACAGCGCTACACCAGGAGCCTCGCTCTGTCCTCTCGCAGAACCCCTCCATCAACAACGCTCAATTGACTCGCATTTATGGAACAACGGGCCTAAGTAACGGAGGGAAAACGAGATGAGTACATCTTTCCTTGCTCAGGCAAGGACGGAGAGTGAGAGAGAACACAATCGGGTCAGTCCGATGAATCGATCTCAGTGATTGGTTGACTGGGCAGACGGAATTGACAGAGGAACATTTTCCCGCAAGCGAGTCGGGCTGATTATACAACAATCAATTTTTCATTACTGTAACAATTGGCAGCGCTGACCGAAAATGTGAAATTGTGGGAAAGCTAATCCAATACTATAGGTTCGATGACTTGTTAGAGATCGTGCTATTAGCCAAGGAACACTCAAAGCTCTCATGAGATCCATAATCAGATGCAGACAAATAGACTCTAATTCTTATCTTAGATACAGCTACTTTATTTTCAAACCTAACATCGATATTTTGGGCTAGAGTTTCTTTGTGTGTACAAGGAAGCTGAAGGCTGTTCTGTTCATTACAGCCTAGGAAGCCCCCCTTCTCCTTCTCACCGCCCAAGTCTCGTTAGTACCCGCTGAGCGTGAACGGGAATGTGTGGGCCGACTTAATCAAAATCACTTGCGAGGAATTTGAATACTTTAAATTAAGAAGCTGTGACGCTCTTTTCTCCTGGTCTCTCCGGTCCAGCCACCTGGTGCGGCGCGTCTGCTGATTACGGAGAAACGGGTAGGAGGAGGTGCCGAAGAAGAGCTGAACACATCAAGTGGTGAACCACCAACTGTGCTAGGAGGGAATGAAATGAAAAAGAACAACACAACCTTACGTTGCCATAGTTATTATTTTGGCTCTCTCAAAAGGGGAAGCTTGTGTTCGAGGGGTTCACTCTCGTGTTATTGCTATTCTCATCATCTATTCCTTGGAGGGAGATGAGGCAGGCACCTGATACGGCCCTCAAGTGCACTCTGGGACGATAGCTAAGGGTGGTTATGTGGCATCATTTAGGGAAGTGCTTGAATAAGACAGATTGTTAAGCCAGGATGGAGCTGTCAGCGGATAAGTGTGTTTGCTTGCTAAACATGAGATGCTAGTCCCTCATTCCATCTGTTTGGTTACGAAGAGGGGGAAAAAGTATCGTGAAAAAAGAAGAGGGTGGGAGAGAGCAAAAGAAGCAGGTTTTGCAAACCTGGTAAAAGAACTGAAGGCTGTCATTCCAGTACAGCCCAAGCTGTTCGGCTGTCGTCAGGCGTGCTCAGCAAGATGCAGCCTGCTCCATATGGCTTGCTCGGATCTGCCATCTCAAGGGAAGAGCTGGCTGCCTGCATGTTTGGGAAGAACGAGAGAATGTGTGATTGTGCTTCACTCTGAAACGCTCATGTTTATGCAGAATATCAAGCCGGGTATTGTTACTGCTGTCCAGTTCTGTCTAAAATAGAAGCAGAAGCCTTTTCAAAAATGTATTTTCTTGGCAAACATCTGCATTGTTGAGTTTCCAGAGTTCTTTAGAAATTATATCGGGTCCAAGGGAAACTTTCCACAGCATACCTTGGTGGGGGAGATGCTTTCTCCCAAGCCTAGCAACCTTGAGCATATTCCCATGGTGAAAATGTGGGTTCCAGACAGGCTCAGCAGACCAAATCTAACAAAGGTCTGATGTTTTATAACAACAGCAGCAACACTTGTATATAAAAAAAAAAAAAAAAACAGTAGCAATGGCGGTTTAAAAATAGTAAATCTAAAATTACGTTAGGTTCATGCTTATAAAATGTGAAACGTGACGACAAATTATTCATATTAAAGACAAAAATGACCTGAGCTGGATTCAAATTTGGGTCAGTTACGCAATGGATAATGTATATGTATATGTGTGTGTGCATATATATATATATATATATATATATATATATATATATATATATATATACACACACACACACACACACACACACACACACATACATATAAAATTTTTACACAGGCTAAAGACTCCCAAAAGCAAACTCCCAGAAAGTCATCATTTAAGGATGCACTCGTAAATGTAAGTGAACTAATCACATAGGGCCTAAGTCTTACATGGAAAACATTCCCTCTCCTCTCTGGTCAAGCGGGGGCAATAAGAATTGTGCAGTCTTGTGTGAGCAAGAGCTTGATTGAGCAAGTGTGAATGGTAACAAGGCCCGAGGGGCCAAACAGACAGGCAGTAGGGATTACAGAGTGGGATTGAATAAGCTCATGTATGGAGCACACATGAGAGAAACTGTGCAGGGAGCCCTGTTTACTAGAGCAAGCTATTCCCGGAAGCACACGGGTGGGGGGTTGCTTACACACATGCAGGACTACATGGTGGATCTGGATGGAAACAGATTCGTTTGGAGTCACGTAAAGATGATAGACTAGAACAAATACACTTGAAAAACAGAGGTACTGTCTAACGGGCCATATTAAGGCTAGTTTTCTGTATGCGCAAGTCCATTTAGAAGGAAGAATGTGAAACGCCACAACAAAAACACTGGAGAATACAACATTCACATATTGCACAGCCAATAAACTCAACGGTCCTTTAATTTTGCCCAATAAACTGTCACAGCATGCTGTTAGATCTCCAAAATTAAGTTCTATTTGAGGCTGAATTTAACTTTGTTTTGGTCATGAAGCTACTAGAAAACAGAATTACTGTGAAAAAAAAAAGCACTGTTCAGAAAAGCTTACTGTGCATAGTATGCATACTGCAGAAGAAATCTCTAAAAATATTTCGTTTTTTTACATTTCTAGATCCCACATGCTGAAAACAATGTAGCATACTAGAACACTGACTGTATAATATGTTCTGTTACAGTCAAAATACAGTTTTGTAAGGAATAAGCTAGAATTCCTTTCCGAATGTGCAATTTATAAAAGCTAATATTCAGTATACAGTATATACTGCACAATTTTTAGTAAAGAGTAAGCTAGAATTCCATTTTGAACATGCAGTTTTAAAAGCTATTATGTAATTTAAACTGCACATTTTTTAGAAATAAGTACGCTAGTATTCAGTTTCAAACATGCAGTTTTAAAAACTAGTATGCAGTACCTACTATTCAATTTTCAGTAGAGAACAAGCTAGAATTACATTTTGAAAATGTTTTAAAAAACTAGTATGCAGTATACAATATACACTGCACAATTTTTAGTAAAGAGTAAGCTAGTATTCCATTTTGAACATGCAGTTTTAAAAACTAGCATTTAGTACCTACTGTACAATTTTCAGTAAGTAATAAGCTAGAATTCCATTTGGAACATGTTTTTAAAAACTAGTATGCAGTATATATTTCATAATTTGTAGTAAGGAGTAAGCTAGTATTCCATTCCGAACATGCAATTTTTTTAAGCTAGTATGCAGTATACAGAATATACTGCACAATTTTTAGTAAAGAGTAAGCTAATATTCCATTTTGAACATGCAGTTTTAAAAATTAGTATGCAGTATGTAGTATATGCTTCACAATTTTTTAGAAAGAAGTAATCTAGAATTCAATTTCAAACATGTAGTTTTAAATAAACTAGAATTATATTTTGAAAATGTTGTTTTTAAAAACTAGTATGCAGTATATACTGCATAAACTGTAGTAAGGAGTAAGCTAGTATTCCATTCCGAACAGTCAGGGTCTGTGGAGCAGCGTAGCTCAGCGAGTGTGTGCTAAGGGCCAGATTTAGTATGTGTGTGAGAGAAAAGGATGGGGTCAGTAAGAGAGGAGTACAGCCGGTCGCCATCGCTCCCCATGGAACTGTGAACCAGCTGTGGCATTCTGGGGGCCGATCTGCTGGGGCCGATAACACTGGGCCTTTTGTCCATCTGCCCTGACTTTCTGACATTCTCCCACTCGCACTCCCTCTCATTCCTCATCCCTCGCTTTCTCTTCAGATTTCTCACTCAGCCACCACTCGGCTAGAGAAAACAATCTTCAATCGGTAAGTGGGGGGCTCTCGGTCTCACACACAATCGAAAGGCAGTCGCAGAGACACAATACGTTATAAGCACACATAAACAAACGGAAGATATGCGGCCACACAAAAGAGGCTTGATGGGTTGTTGAAGGAAACTGACAAAAAGGTGCATGTTTCACGAAACCTATTTTCTGAAAAAAAAAAAAAAAAAAATAAAAAAAAAAAAGAGACAAAAAACAGCCAGGGAAAACATCCAATAATTGAATCTTCTGCAAACCCTCTGCAAGAACATCAAAACTAAATGTCAGTCTAAAAACTACATATTCCTCCACATACACAAATACAATTTTTTAACAGTTTCAGTAACTACAACAGTTTCTTTTGTTGCTAAATAAAAGCTAGCTAACAGAAGTCATTTTTCTGAGGAGGCAGCAACAGAACAAAGCTCAAACAGTTTTCATTTACACTAACAAAATGTGACAAGTGCCGTCATTATCACTATTATGAAGTTAGAAATATAGCACAAACAAGCTACATTCAAGTCTTTCAGATAATTGCCAAACTGAGCTAAAATGTGCTAGAAACTATGCTGAAGTGTTGCAGAAAACTGTGGTAAAAAGTCCCCCACTAAACTTAGCTAAAAAATTGCGCTAAACTGTGCAATGTGCTAGAAAATCGACCCCCCTGAAACTCCTTGTATAATTCGCATACTTGCTTCCGCTACGAACAGGAAGACAGTGCTAAGAAAGACTTGTGTTAGCAAAGGAAAGCCCCTCAGAGATTAGCATCCTCACATAAATGACAATGCATGATGTTTTTGTTTATTCTCCACTCTCATTAGCTTGCAGCAGGGATACTTATCGTTGTAGAAGAGGCTTCGCGAAAACCAAATCTCGCATTCCGTGTCAACGTGGAATAACCGCAGTCAGCTGTCCACTCGGACGACATAAACTACTTCTAACCCCCTTTGCTAGGCAGCCCCCTTCCGAGTATTCCACAGCTAAAATAAATAACCTGTCTCCGAATGGTATTTTAATGAGAGTGTGGGAGTGGAACTGTTATGCGCAGCTCTCCACATGCCAACGTCTGAGCCTGGCCTCCCTTTACGCCGCTAAGAATTAGTTAGCTAATCAGCCACCACTGTGAGAGAAATATCTTTTCATAAACACAAGATGATGGGGACAATCAAGCTAGTTGGAGCATGCTACAGCAATGACAACATTACGTGCATGGCACACTTAGCGGTGGCTCCGTAACCTTGGAACGAGGGCGTGCGCTAACCTTTAAAGAGCAGGTTAATGTATGGGGAGAGGTTTTACGGCTAGGGACGAATTCATTACGCCGACAATCTCCGCTGATTTGCCATTTCAACCTTCTGCCTATAAACCTAAGGACGGCATTTCGAAACCCCCCGGTTTTAACCGTAATCAAACCCTCGTCTAAGAGGAGACAGGTGAATATCAATTATGTACTGAGAAATATCAATGTCAAACAGACGGTCCGAGCTGCAGGGGTCCATTTAGGCTAGTGCATGTTGCCGAGGCGGGAGTCTCGGGTCGGAAGTTTCACGCTAGCTTAACACAGTTATTTCATCATCGGCTCCCTGGGCCTAAAAGGTAATCTAAGGCGCCTTGCTTGGGATTTTACAGTGGGTTCAAGAAGGTGGAAATGCGGTGGCGGAGATTAGCCTGCATGAGATGTTTCAGGGTCGAATGTACTCGGATGTTCCCTGACAGCAAGCTTGTTTTAACTAAACGGCCACCGTGTTGAAAGCAATTAAGGCTGCTGTTGAGAGCGGTGTAGCAGTCGCTGTACCATGAATGGCAAGTCTCCCGGAAGTTCCATTAAATCCTGAGGTGGGAGTTTGCAGGTTACACACACAGACAGAGCAAAAGGGGGGACGCTGACTTGTCCTCTGGAGAACCAGGAGCCGCCAATAAATCTTTGCCTATGGGAAGTGTCACTGATCCTTCTTCAGTTACCCAAGCGCGATACGCCACTCACGTTTGCATCCATTTGCAAGTCAAGTGGCTCACTTCACATTCAGCGCAGACAGGAGTGGCGGATAGGATCTCCCCAGGACTCGAGACAACACTGATTGATAAAAACGAAATTAATACATACAAAACATGGCTGTTTACGAACCGCTACAAGGAGCGGAGACTTAAAGGTAGAATGTGCATCCTTGAACATTGAAGAATGTCTCATTGGCATTTAGGATATGACCCCTGACAGAACTGTCTAGCCTGATGTGACCTCAGGACACCATGGGAATTCACAACAGCTTAGCAAAAAAGGTAGATGCTCCAGCTGGACTGTGCATGCCATAAGGAGAAAACAGTCGCCTTATTCTGGGAATTCCCTGGTCAAAGGAATTGGCAGTTTGAGCAGTGGCTAAAATGAAAACAATAGGCATGTATTGGCAGATTATGGGAGAGAAAAAATGAAATGATGGCTTCTTGAAAAACCCAAATTCCTGCTATTCCTTCAGCTCCCGTTTCATCTCCACCCGAGGCGAAGGCTAAAAATAGAGGCACTGGGAAAACTCACTTTTAGCTCCGTAACTGTGGAGAACTTGGTTTGACACTGAGCTGATGGGGTGGAAGTAGGAAAAAAAAAAAAACGATGGGGACATGGAGTGCAAGGGCTTTTTTTAGCTAATATTTTCTTTAATTTACAGCACCTTCATATAGGAGAGTTCAGATTAGAATGATGTTTCTAATAGAGTTTATGGGAGGGCAAAGAAACTCCACCCACATGTTCAAACTCACAGTCTGGTTTCAGTCAAGTGTTCGGTCAAAGGTCAGGTGAGTTGGCGCTCTCCATGGCAACTACAGAAAAAAAGTCCATGCCAAAGTGCTACTTGTGACCCTATCCTCGTCGCCAGCTTGGCGATTGCTCTTTTAACTGTCCATCATAGGAATAATCCTGCCATTCCCTGTGACCCGCACAACTCTGGAAAGAGAAGGGGCCACATGACTTCCTGTCTGCCGTTGGACTCTGAAGTTGAATAGTGCATAAGAAGCATGAATGGGGACTTCAAAGTGTCCAAGAAGAGGTGAACGTATTTATAGACAGGGCTGGCGGTAAAGTTGGCAGTACTGCTGGAGGGGTGTCTAGAATAAAAAGCAGGGTTGCCCTGAAAGAACTCTAGAGCCTGCTGGGAGATAAAAATAACTCAGAGGCAGTCGGGCCCCAAACTGATTAATGACTCCACGGTACAATTGAACATTGTGTAAACAATGGATCCTGGGCTGTGGCTCAACAAACATTAGCTGGGAATTGTCTTGTTGGGGTACAAGAAGCTGAAAAGGGTTATGTTTTGAGACAGATACATGGGAGACTATGGTGGAAAACAAGTTTGCTAAGACACCCTGGCATCTCCAAAACAATTTTAATGAGCTCAGAAAATGGTGTACTAACTTTCCAAGATACTGTCAATATCTGAAACCCCTTCAACTTGACAAATGTGTTTCTGAACTAAACTAGATATTTAATAAAGAAAATGTAGGGTGGACATGATTTTATCAACTGAGAATGGATTATGGTTTGGAAAATGGTGTTAACATAACAGAATAGAGCCAGATGGTGATAAGAAAAAGGTTGATGTCAATCGAAAAGGAGTTTTAGAGCAAGTTATCACCTAAATTATCACAATGATATTCAAATTAACAACCACAAATGTGCCTAGCATCAATTCACTTGGTATTTGTGTGGGTAACTGGATGCATCTGTAAGCATTAAAGCCCCTCACGTTAGCTGAGCTCCAGTGAATCTTTGCCTGTCTATAGAGTAACAGTATCCGCAGAGGAGACCATGACAGAAATCTATACTGGAGCCGGACAAAACCCTTACACACACACACACACACACACACACACACACACATACTCACAAACTCCATTTCAGACACCCATCTAGATGAAATATGCATGAGGCACTTTAGCTATTTCCATGACACTTGACTTCCATGTACCTTGACTTGTCTGTTGAGAAGACAAAGGATTTCTGAACTTTTGTCACTAGTAAAAGTACACTACAGGAAAAGAGCCACGGGGAACAGGTACAAAACAAGAACCAGGCTTAAATTGAACCCGTATTTCCCACTTAAGCACCACAGACCAACGTGCCAGGAATACATGTACTAACCAAAGGTTTGTACTCTGCTATAATAGTCGGATTTAGCACTTTTCAATTTCACATTAGCTTTGTCTGCCTCTGATTATAAACTGAATTTTGTACTACGGTTCTTAATTTGCAGTAATCCAGACAATGTGTCTCTACGTTCTGATGACTTTAAAAGCAAAGTGATTCTGATCACATTCACTGAAAAGAGATTAATATTCAGCTGCCGGGCTTATCCGTGCTGTTGCTCATTGCTAACTGAATTTAAGAGGGCAAATGTCAGCCGTCTTTGATATTTATCATCTGGAAACCCAAATGAAGCTCCTAACTGCAATTCTGATGGCAGGAAGGAGAAGACTGAAAAATAAAATCAGTTCAATCCTCTAATATTAGTCAGACACATAAAATAAAATTAAAAAATGAAACGATAAATAGCTCTATATATAAAAAATAACAATGACTGTTCACACACTGGGTTATGTTACTGCAACTGTGCAAACATGCTTCATGTTTTCATTGCATTTAACTGCAAACTGCATAGTGCACAAAAAACAAAATGGCAAAAATGACAAAAATGGCTCAATACTGATCTCACAAAAAAGACGACATACTTAGGCCTTTAAATCTGGAAAAAAAGGCACCGACTATAAATGAAAATACAAGCATGAAACCATGCGTGTGCAACAAGCGTGTGTGTGTGTGTGTGTTTATGCCAGCAGCACCATTCTCAACAACGGAGGCTCATATCTTTAAAAGGCGTAACCCCTTCTAGGACAAAGCAATCCATTGATGATAGCTACTTTCATGCCTTTTAAATGTGCATCATTTCTGTCGCCATAATCGAATTTCACTCATGTTACTATTTTTCAGCTTGAACGGCATCCAAGAAGCAGGAGGAAACCTCACAACGGGTTGTGCAAGAGCCGACTGCACTGAGCTGGAATACAAAGGCAAAATAAAGAAAAACAAGCAGAAGAGAGTGGAGGAAAATCAATAGCCCTCCTTGAGCAGCTCCAGCAGATGAACAATTATTACCGTTATGCTGGATGTTTTTAGTGAACACATATTCAAGGAGTATTTCACTTCAGAGCAACGATAAATAAAACATCACTAGTCGTGCCTGACTTGTAGAAGCCACTACAATATCATTTTAAGTAAAACACAATAGGACAGAGAACAGAACCCTGTGGAACACCTACGCTAATAATAATTTATTTTAATAGCAATCTTGGGATTCTCCAAAATTCACACTTTTCTCAACCATAATAATAAGTTGAGCTCAAAATATGCACTTTTTCCAGAACAAAACTGGCTAGTTTTTCTGGCTAGTTTGAGTTTTTCCAGCTGCGCACAACGATCCCCAAATTTTCACCTCGCCCACAGAGACATTTAGGAAGTCACCATGCTGCTTCCCTGAGATGTTAAAACTTTCCTGCACGAAGCTTCTGATGTCCCGCATGGAGCTTTGCACAACATGGCAACGGACATCAAACGCCGGCTTCAGATGGTTGTATGGGAAGGAGCCACATGAAAGCATCCGAACAACATGAAACATACTTGGGATATTTCCTTATTTGGAGTCTGAAAAAACACCACAAACCTTTGCGGTGTCCTCATGGCTAACAGAGATGTTGTTCACTAGACACTTAAGTTAACGATATTAGCTTGCGCAAATCATTGTCATTCCACCATCTGAGCCATCAAAGCCCCTGTGTTTGAGTCACAAGACATCATGATTGTGTTGTTTTGGTAGAGCTAACATTTTTAGTTAAGCGACCCTAGCTGAGGAGAATAAATTTATTGGCACATTTTGAGGTAATTGCTAGCAGTGCTAGGATTAATTTAACTGCCATGTACGACTGAAAGGTTGTCAAATTCAGTCGTCTGACACAAACAAGAGCTTTTTAAAATGTATTTTCCCATATTCAGTGGCCGCTTGTAGTCTTAATGCACTGTGATTTCTATTTTTCCCTCATTATGTGTTTTCTGCATTTCCTTTCCTACTTTCGGGCGGATATGAGTGCATCACATACAGTCACAAGCTCGCCTCCTCATTCCACAAAGACCGGAACTCCCCGCCAGCTCACACGCTGTTGCCTGCGCCGACACACACATGCATGAACACACAAACAGATCATTTCATCATCTTATAATCTACGCAAAGCATGTCGAGCGAGACCGCTTGGACTCTCTCTTTCATGTCGTCTTAATGCATCTCTCATGAATCAGCCCTAAAAATTTCACGACGCATAGATTAATGCTGGCTCTTCACACAAATAAGTTACAAATTGGTGTCTCTTCACGTTTTAAAGCAATAAAGGCACAAATCCCTTGTTTTTTGAAGCGGGAACTGCTGGATGCAATTGTGACATCCAAAAATTGACATCATTTGGAGCCTTTAAACGATTTTATTCAAATCTTTGCACAAATTACATTCATCCAGCTCAACCTTTTAACCCTTTAACTGAAGTTACTGTTAGAAAACAACAATAAACCCATATCAGCATTTTGTATGAATTGTTATTGGATTAAAACAATTTATTTTTAAATAATTAATTATGTTTGAATATTTATAACATGATTAATAATGTTAATTTATTTTATTAAAGTTTTATTTATTTTGTTAAATTAGTTTTTATTTTCATGTTATTTTTTCTTATGTTCTTTGAAGCGGAAGCTATCAGATGTAAATAAATATTTAAATATTTATAATCAATTAATATAATATAATATAATATGATTACTCTTATTTTATTAAAGTTTTATTACTTCATTACATTTTTAATTATTTTTATTTTCATGTTAATTTTTCTTTTGTTCTTTAAAGTGGGAGCTATTCGATGTACATAATTAATAACATAAATATTTAGTATAAATGAATATAATATGATTAGTAATATTCTTTTATAAAGGTTTTATTCGTTCTATTACATTTCATTAAATTTTCCTGTTTTTACATTTGTCAAGCTCAACCTTTCAACTAAATATTAAACAAATGTTTTTTTTTTTATTTATATATATATATATATATATATATATATATATATATATATATATATATATATATATATATATATATATATATATATATATATATATGAATGAATTTAATTTATTAAAAATACAAGTTTGTCAAAAGTATAGATACTCATACTGGCATTTTATATTAATTGGTTTTAGATTATAATATATTTTTTAAATAAAGAATAATATTTAAACATTTATTAAATAATGAATAATATTAATGCAATTTCATTAAAGTTTTATTAAATGTATTTTAAAGCGTAATTTTTCTTATTTTCCTATAAAAAATCAGTGATTTGAACTGACACAAATTTTGGATTAAAAAATACAATCCTACACACATATAAAACATCATTTGACATCCTGAGAACAACATTTTCTCCAAGTTAAACACCTCTTGTTGAAAAAGAAAATAAAGTGGCAAAGTTTCAAGCCTTATTTTGTACCCTTTTTGTGGAAAGTGCCTGTTGCGTTTGTGTATCGATTCATCCTGGCATCGACTTTATTTAGCTTACGAGGAAAAACTACAGGCCGCCGTGTGCCCAGGGCTCAATTTAGCCGGCCTTTAATTAGGAGGTGACAGAACATGGGTGGCGCTCTGATAATTGAGCGGGCATCCGTGTGAGGCGCTGCGGCTGAACACTGAGCTGGACATTGCTGGAGGACACAAACAGATAAATGGCACGTACACAGCCATTGTTCACTGGTCACACTGTAATAAACCGTCTGGACGCCCATGGGAGAGTGGATCTATTCCTCTGCCACGACACATACATCAACTAACACTCACTCCTGAACGCATGATAGCACACTAACAGAGCGAAAGCTACTCCACAACCAATTACACTTCCTTCGAAAACACTTGGGCCACATTTGAAGGCAGAATCACATGAATTTTTGGCAGTAAACCTCAGAATACACTGCAATGAGAACAGTGGGGGAAAAAAATAGCATCAAAGATGGCAGATGAAACTAAGAAAGTTGATTATAAACATACAGAATATTGAAAAGTACTCCAAAATAGCTAGTAAATAAATAATGAAAACCTGATATTTTGTATTTTTTAATAAAATACATTATTTTATTGTATTTTTAAATAATGCATTAATATTAAACAATTTAATTGTAAATTTATTCTTATTTTATATTATGTTATATATTTTCTTATTCAATAAGTTGATTATAAACATACTGAATACTGAAAAGTACCACAATTTAATTAAATTGGTAATTGCAAACATTAAAAAATTTCATTAAACATTTTGTATTTTTTAAAGCTATTTATTTTATGAAAGCTAAGCTGTTTTAATGACCCTTTGTTGAAAAAGAAAAAAAAATTGCAAAAAAAACATGAAAAAAAGTTAATTAGAATTATAGTTAATTATAAACATACTGAAGTACCAAAAATACTTAATTCAATCTTAATTCAAAAACTCAATTCAATAATTAAAACCCGGCTTTTATTTATTTATTTATATATTTATTTATTTAGGTTTTAATTCGATTCATTCATTTATTTATTTTTAATATCAATTTGTTATATTTCAGTATTTTTAAATATAATATGAATATTGAAAATTACAAAAAAATAATTAAATTGGTAATTGAATTACTGAATTCAATTTAATTGAAAATTCAAGTAATTAAGGTAAATGAATTCAAGTAATTAAGGTAATTGAATCAAAACATTAAAAACATCATAAAAACCTGACTTTTTTTAAGGATATTTCATGAAAGCTAAGCTGTTCATTTTAATTACCCTTTGTTAAAAAAGAAAATTAAAAAAATTGATGGCACAATAAAAAAAAAATGTTAATCATAAACATATTGAAGTATCAAAAAATAACTTAATTCAATCATTAAAACTTGGCTTTATTTATTTATTTATTTATTTGTTTGTTCATTTATTTATCAATTCTGCTATATTTTAGTATTTAAAAAAATATGTAATAAATGCATTAATATTAAACAATTTTATTAAAGTTGAATTACTTTCATTCATTTAAATTTTCTTTTATAATATACATTTTAAGACAGGAAAAAATATATATAAATAATATTTTCTGAAAGCTAAGAACTTCCTTTTAATGTCCGTTTGTTGAAAAAGAATAATATAAAAATGATCATATAATATTTTTTTAAAAATACATTTAAATATTAAATTAGTTACTTTTATTGACATTTTATTGTTTATTTATTTTTTGACTTACTGCTTATTTGTGTCTTATATTTCATAGAATAAGATTACAGTTTTTTATTTTTTTATTTATCATATATATAAAACATAGTTTGACATGCTAAGGAGACCCTTTGTTGAAGACAGAAAAAATTAATTAAATTAAAATTAAACACAAAATGGTCGATGCAGTATAAGAAACGTTGATTATAAATATGAACACTGAAAAGACTATTGGTTGTACCAAATTAGTCATGAGGTTCGGTTCACTCTCAACAAAAGATGTCATCTCAGTAGGCAGCTGCCTATGTAGGCAGTGAAAGATGATGTTGGCACGGAGCCCTTGTAAAAACACAGGTCTTCCCAAGCAGCAGTGAGAGTCTGATTCTGACCTCTGAATCGCAGCACGGTGAGTCTATGGAGCGAGAGATTATGAACACACAGCTCCTGCATCTTATTAGTGAAGCGCGCGAGTCTCTGTGATCTGGAGCTGCCGCATGCATCCCGTCGAGTGTGTGTGTGTGTGTGTGTTTAGATCTGATGCATGTTTGGCACAGGCGCAGAAATCAATACGCTGTCTTTCGGAGGCCTGCCGACGCTCCTCGGACACAAATGCTTGCTGATTTTATAGGATTCATTGCTGATTTTGCTCGTTTTGTGTTCAAAACTGCTGTCAGGAGGCATTGCAGTCATCATTAAATGGGTTCACCAGGAAAACACACTCAAAACAACACCGGGTTCAGGAGTCGAGAACCGCTTCTGGAATAAAATACTGGAACTGAGAGGATTTTTAGTCATACACACATGGTACAGACTAAATCCAAGGTGTAAATCTATCTATATTTATTTATTTATGTTATGACCAAACAATTAGACACTTAGAATATATATTTAAAAATTTAATACAATAGAAAAAAATATTAAATATAAAATAATTTAAAAAAAAAATTACAGTTTTTTTTTAGCATATACAAAGCATAGAAAAATGTAAAGTATATTACATTTATATTTATTTATTAAACACAAATAAGACAAATAATTGAACCCTAATATAAAAATGTAAATACAAAAATATTTTTTAAAAATTAAATAAATATATTTTTTTTTTTTATAAAAAATGAATTGACAGATTTTAATATTTACACATGGTAGAGACTAAATCCAAGGTATAAATCTATCTACATTTATTTTTTAAGATATGAACAAACAATTATACACACATTATATATATATATATATATATATATATATATATATATATATATATATATATATATATATATATATATATATATATATATATATATTTAAATACAATAAAGAAATAATTACATATAAAACAGTAAAAACAATTATTTATTTTTTTCAATATTTTCAGACAAATTTATTTATTATGCATTAAAAATGTATTATATTTATATTTATTTATGTATTAAACAAATAAGACAAATAATTTAGCTAATATATAAAAGTATTATAAAAAATATTTTTAAAAGTTTCTGATTTATTATGTGACAGAAATTTTTAGTTTTAATATTTCATGAGTAGCAGGATTTTGGACCAATCAGATTCCACAGTAGGCAGAGCTACAGAGTACAAAGCCACAGCAATGGATGCATGAGCTGAAATATGAAACCTCCCGTCTACACCGACAGTTATAAACGCTACAGAAACTACAGTCTGTGATTTATTTGATCCATGAAAGTAATATTCATATCAGACGACTCAATACTTCTGCACTTCATAAGGCGAAATGAACTCCACAATACGGCTGCCTATATGAGCAACACAAAATCCCTTCAGAAAACAGCTAATAATTGAATCACGGCACCAAACACACACACACACACAAACACACACACAAACGTGTTAGCTTGACCTTCGGCTTGCGGCTGAATACATTTAGCTTGATTTCTCCGATCTTTCACGCATTTTAGGATTCAGATATCTGTGGAGATAAAAGGAACGACGGTCATCCATCACTTTCAAAACCTGTCGCGCTAAACTCAAACAAGACCAGCCTCTGCTACAAATGACTAGCACGTCTCTCCGCCGACTATTTAGAGAACAAGAGAGCAGTGATTTACAGAGTACAGGCCTCTTAACTTATTAGCTCGTCCGCGTATGAAAGCTGCAGACACTAATAGAGTTTGTGCAACGTATGCATTTCATGCTCAAGGTAAAGAGGCAGATGAAAAGACACAAAAATGGCACTAGTGATGTTAATAAGCGACTTTTGTAACATGGCGTATTAGTAAGTTGAATGGAAACATACATATGCTAAGGATGAAGCTTGCTAAACGTACAATTTAAAAAAATAATATTTTGAAGTTGTTTATTGGAGCTTGTTTTACCAGAAAATACTATCAGTCTTTCACTTTCACTTTAAATTTTCATGTTTAATTCAATGCGTTATTCGCCATTTCTTTGTAATTATTGGTTAAATTTCTGAGTGAAAATTGTTTCTATGGCATTTTAGGTATTAGGTAAGATAAGAACTAACAATTAAAGACTATATATGGGTCAATGACGTGACGCCTAAATTTTCTGTCCGACTGCATTTTTTCAGTTAAAAATTGGTTTGAAAGCATAAAAAAGATGCCATATATATGAAGGATCTCTCCCACGTATGAACTCACTTTAACTTTTCAAAAAACATTTGCTATTGGGGAGTCACATAACATGCTCATGAACCTAGTCGCTCTTGAGTAGAGCTCCATATGTTTGGCCCCTTTTTGCTGATTTTTTTCAGTTTATTTTAAGTTTTATTCGTTAATAATACTTCCCCTGATGGCATACAATCAGAAACAGCAGGAGTTGTCTCCGTCTGCTTCTCCGATTAAGAAGAAATCCAAGCCACCGACCGCGAGCGATATGGTGGACAAGATGGCGAACACTGTTACACACTTTGAGGACATTCTAAGAACTGAGTTGACAGCGATGCAGAACGAGTTCGCTTCTCACATGTCAGTTGTTCAGTCGCTATGCTCTAAATTGGATCTTCTTACAGGGGAGATGAGAGAACAAAAGAAAGTTGTCGCAGATCACGATAGGCAAGTAACTGCGCTCGAGCAACAGGTTGTGAACTTACAGGAGCGCAGTAGGCGCAGCAATCTGCGTCTGGTTGAATTGCCTGAAGGTTCTGAAAAAGACGACCCTATGGACTTTTTGAAAAGATCACTACCGACGTGGCTCCCGTCTCTGGTGGGCAAAGAGACTGAAGTGGAGCGAGCGCATCGTGTGTACACAAGGCTCTCCTCAAATCGCGCTAAACCATGGGTTTCATCTTTAAACTGTTGTGGTACACGGACAGGGAGTTCATTTTGCCACCAGACTTCACACCCCGGTGAAAACATCCGACGGAGCAACGCTGTCTTTCTTTCCAGATTTTATTCCGGGCACCACAAAAAGATGAAGTGCAATTGCGCCAATTAGGAAGGAAATGAGAGAAGCTGGCATCCAGAATTTTCTTCTTTATCCTGCAACGCTGAAGGTCATTCTCAATCAAGGTGAACCTAAAATGCTATACTCCCCAGAAGAAGCAAGAGTTGTTCTCAGATCCCATTCATCCACCAACTCTCAGTGAACTTCAGCTGGACATTTGCTGTCTAATCGGAGAAGAGATGCTCTAAAGGGTTAGGTGACTGTGTTTTTCACTGTTCACTTTAATGTTCACTTCTTAATTCATAGTTACTAGAAGTTTTCATTGTGCATACAGTATCGCTTACTGATTATGATGTTATTTTATTTATGTTTTAGTTGTATTCCGTCTCTCTCCTTTTTTTTTTTTAAATAGAGATACTACCTAGTCAATATGTGATTATGGGGCCAATGTTGGTGCTTCAGTAATGTGCAGGTTTTTGTTGACGCCACGGATCATATTAAGGGGTGCTGGCAGATTAAGGTTTGTTCTTGGTTTGAACTGCCATAGTTCATGGGAATGGGTTTGTTTTTTTGAATAGTGAAGGGAAGGGAGTGGTTTAATGGTAGACTCAACTGGTTTTATTTTCAAACTTGTATTTTGTCTTATTATGCAGTAATTCTGTTTGATACCTATGACTGACCTTAATATTCTGAGTTGTAATATTAATGGCCTAAATGGCCCTCACAAATGTACAGGTTTTCTGGATTTTTTGTGAAGAAAGATTGATATAGATATACGATACGATATATTGATATAGATATACGATACGATATATTGATATACGCAGGTGTAATAATAAGTTTTATGAAGTGGTATCTCACTCATCTTCAGATACTAAAATCAAGGGTGTCCTAATATTGGTGCAGAAGACTTTAAATATTACTATTTTAGATAAAGGTTGTGATACAGACGGTAGAATAACACACATAAAAACAATAGTGGAGAATAGGAATATTGTTTTTCTTTCAGTTTATGCCCCTTGTACTCCTGACCCTACTTTTTTCTTTGTTTTGTCAACCTATCTCTTGAAATTCTCGGATTTTGAAATTGTATTGGGTGCAGATACAAATTCTGTAATGTCGCATATCCTAGATAGATCTGGACCAAAAGAATCACACTCAAGCTTTTTGTTCAGACAAACTTTCCGATCTATGAACAAGTGGAAATCCCCAGGCATAGATGGTTTTCCAATCAAATTGTTTACTACTTTTTGGTAGGATTTAGGCCCCCCCATGTTAGATATGATACATTTTTCAGTTACTCAAGGCTCATTTCACCCATCTATTACTATAGCTGTTATTTCTCTCCTGTTAAAAAAAGATAAAGATCCGACTTCCTGTTCTTGTTACTGGACACTTTCTTTAATAAGGACTGATGTTACATTATATGCTAAAGTACTCGTCGTCTAGAGAAATTTATGAATAGGCTAGTTCATTATGACCAAACAGGATTTATTAAATCTCGCTCAGCTTCAGATAACTTACGCAGGTTATATCATATTATTAATTCAATGAATAGTTCGTCCTCCCCTTGCGCAGTATTATCTCTAGATGCGATGACAGTTTTCGACCAGCTAGAATGGAACTATTTATGGGCGGTTCTACAGCATCTGGGTCTAGGATCGAGTTTCATAAATATGATAAAAGTTCTGTACGCCTATCCAGCAGCCACTGTTCTCACAGGTGCGGTTCGCTCTAACCCATTCTTTATACATCGAGGTACTCGTCAGGGTTGCCCGCTTTCTCGTCTGTTATTTTCCCTTTCCTTGGAACCCTTAACTCAAGCGGTCCGACAATCTGAAACTGTTTCTCCCATAATTATACAGAATACTCATCATCATATTTCTTTGTTTGCTGATGATATCTTATTGTTTTTGGAGAAGCCGACAGATTCTATTCCTCATGTGTTGAATTTATTTGACCATTTTGGATCTCTCTCTGGGTTTAAAATTAATTGGAGTAAGTCACATCTACTTCCCCTCAATTCTAAAATTGATTCCATGTCCCTTTCTATATCTATTCCATTGGTTCAAAACTTTAAGTACTTGGGGATAGATGTTTTTCCTTCCCTGCAGGAAATCGTCTCAAAAAACTATAATAGTATTCTAGCCAAAGTATCCTCAGATTTGGAAAATTGGTCTCGTCTTTCTGCTTCTTTTCAGGCTTAATTAAACGTATTAATTTCTTTTCTTCCATGATTCCTCTCGCTCCACCGGTTGGCTACTGGAACAAACTTGATGCATGTGTTTCAAATATATATGGGATGCGAAACGTCCTCATATTAAACTGACTACCTTACAGCGATGTAGATTACATGGAGCTCTTTCTTTCCCCAATTTTAGACTGTATGCTCAAGCCTTTTCTCTCCGCCCTTTATCAGTTTGGTTTGATCCTGACACTTCTGTGTCTTGGAGAGCAATTGAGGAATCTATTGTTTATCCGTATAAATTGAAGCATCTCGTTTTTTGGGGGGTTCCACTTAGGCAGTGTAAATCTCGGTTTGGTCCCGTTGTAACCCACCTCCTCTCCACATGGAGGGATGTTGAAAGACGTTCACAACCAGTTACAATATGGCATAGGCATTCACCTATTTTCCACAATAATAATCTTTTGTCAGGCAATATTCCATTTCATTGTCCGCAATGGACTCATAATAAAGTAAACACTCTAGGAGATATCTATGATGATAGTGGTTTAAAATCCTTCCAGAATCTCAAAACTCAATACAATCTGCCAGGCACCTCCTTATGTATTTGCGCATTAGATCGGCCCTGCGGGCGTATGGGGAGCCTTGGAACTCTCAACTGCCTGTTCACCCTTTACACAAACTAATCCTTCCTTCGGAGGAATCTCCCTCCTCTGCTTCAGTCATCTCTCTCTTTCTTCTTGAGCATTCATACAAACCTTTATCTATTACAACTGTTTGGGCTAAGGATCTTAATGAGGATGTGCATGTTTTATTTTCGGATCAGGTATGGGGTGTGTTTAAATTGTCTTCTAAAAACCCTAATCACCAAATGATTCATTGAAAATTGCTGCATAGGGTTTACTTGACTCCAATGAAACGTTTTTATATGAGTCTGTCGTCTTCTCCTAAGTGTAATCTCTGTTCGGAAGGATCTTTAGGCACATTTTTGCTTTTGCTTTTTTTTTTTTTTGGGAGTGCCCCTCTCTCTCATCATATTTGTTGGGTACTGAGATATGTTTGACTCCACGCCATTTTTTCATGAATGACTTTTGGGACTTCACCTTGTCTGTCCAACAAAGATGTTTACTGTTAGCTGCTCTCACAGCAGCAAAAAAACTGCTAGTCAACCGTTGGAATCCTCCTCACACAATGGACAGACGAACCTGGACTGTGTATTTGTTGGACATCATCTCGATGGAACTCTCAACTTCTTGTATACATGGATCTAATGTGAAAACTGTAAATTTATGGTATTCAGCTTTTAATGTTGTCATCTTTTCTAAAATCTTTGTAAAAATTATTTTATTATTTATTTACCTATTAATATTAATTTATTTATTTTTATTAGTATTACTAATTTTATTTTATTTTATCTATTTATTCATTTTATTTTTATTTTTTATATTTTATTTTAAGTCTACCAGGGGGTGGGTTCTAAATTTGCAGAGTTGCTTTTTGTTTCATACTACTGTTCTCAGAAGAAAATTTAATAAAAATTTAATAAAAAAAAAAAAACCTTAGTTATTTGCAATTTTCCTGTTATTCAAAGTGTGGAAATATCATGTGGTGCAACCATCTGGCCATAACTTTTTTTTTTATTGTAAACATCTTTGAAATTACCCTAAATTTATTCGGATTAATTTTCTGCACTATTTGGCATGATTTCCAAAGTGTTTTGTAATCCTGTATAAAACTGCAAAGCATTTTTGTATTTATATTTCCATCATAATATACAAACAAACTTTGTCCGATGATTCCCATTTTTTGAAATATCATGTGGTGTGACCATCAAGAAACTACCATTTTGGGACTTTTATGTTGAAATCCATTCAAAGCTAGGACTTTGCATCATATACCAATTTGCCAAGGACCCATGGAAGCATCAAACAGGCTTGTAAGTCTCTTTCAAATTTGGAAAAAAAATCAAAAGAACCTTTTTAACAGCTGCTATGTAGTTACCACATTTGGGTATCATGTGGTATGACCTCAAAAAACACAATGAATATTAAGTTATTTCTGCAAGTATTTATTTTCATTATAAATTTCATAGTGACCTTTTGAGGGAAGCTGGCTTGTTTTGTTTAGGTGACCAATTCTGTGCTTGTAAATTTTGACTGAATTTGAAAATATCATGTGGTGTGACCAAATATCATGTGGTGTGACCACTGCAGAGAGTTTTCCATTGTAGATATATGTCCCAGATTGGCAGTTTTTGTACTTTTATATTCAATTGATGTTTATATACATAAAATACTTTATTTTAGTATAATTTGGAATAGATTTTTATGCAATTTGGGTCATTTCAGACGGTTTATGTTTAATCTTTGTACAATATGAGAAAAAATGCAAAAAAAAAAAAAAAAAAAATTCAGAGCATGTAATTTTAGTTTGGTAATTATGCATTTATTAATAATTTATTATTTAAATAAATAAATAAATAAATAAATAAATAAATATATATTTATTTATGTATGTATGTATGTATGTATGTATGTATGTATTTATTTATTTATCGATTCTACCAGATTACACTGCTAAGCAAAGTCAAATAAACGCTCACCATAGGCAACATGTTAATTCTGACCCTGCAGTCTAGCACAAACTCCAAATGTCATTTTCTACTGTAAGAAAGATGTTCATATTGTCATCTCAGAACCTGAGCCAGCAACCTTGACCCTTCGCAAAGACCCGCCCCCTTAGTTACTGTTGCTACGTCCGACAAACCATGGCACTTTTATGCCATGCATCATGTTCTCACGCATTGAAAAATAAATCATGGAGCAAAGAGGAAACTGACAATCCGCCGACATACAAGACAGAGCTAGTTACTTTTAGTATGAAACAAAGTCTCAGTGTTCAAATTTTGTAATTTTTTAAAGAAATTCAAACAACAAATACTGTTTTGTGGCTCTTTAACGTGTCATGACAGATCGCTGTAGCGCCTCAGTTCAAGCACCACATGAACTGATCATCTCTTCATCTTTACTAGTCATAGCACGAAATAAACATGAATGAACATCAGAAGGTATCTTGTTTCAACCGTGAAAAGATGTCAATACACACCATTTTTCAAGTTCAAGTCCACTGACATTAATCTACTCTCCTGTCTGGTTTGTTTGTTGGACAAAAATGATGGAATCATCGTTATAACATGTCAGATCACTTGTTAATCAAACTCCCGGTGAAGGGTCAATTGAGCAGCCAATATTGGGAAAAGTACAGAAATAACTGGGGCTAAAGAAATGCCTGCAGTTAATGCCACTTGCTGCACTTTTCACACGTCTCTTTAAATAGATTTTCAATGATATAAGGTCTTTGTGTCATTTGGAGCGACCACTCATCATGTGGTGCGTCCAATAATAGCAAAAACTGTATTACATAAAAAAAAAATAAAAAACTCATTTCTGTGGTTGAAATATGAATCACTGCTACAGTATGCTTAAGTGAATGGCAGTTTTAAAATATTTTTATCAGTTTTATGCAGTTTACAAGAAAATAAGTCTGTTAACTACATTTAAGAAAACAACTCTGAAATTATAGAACAAAAATAAGAGATCATTATTTACAAAAACTCAAATTAAATTCAAATACTTTGTTTCTAAACGCTTTAATTACTGAAATTTTTTTTAAATTAACATTTTAAAAATATTTTAATTACATAATTACATAATTGTACAATAAAACTTTACAATAATCATCATTTAATGTATTAATTAATAAACAATTAATAATCTTTGTCGATGTTAGTAAATATTAATACAATTTTGCATTGTTTGTTCACGTCAGCTCACATTGCAATAACTAATGTTAACAAATACATTTAATGTTAAAAATTTATTAGTAAATGTTCAAGTTTACATTAACCAAGACTAATTAATGCTTATGCATAGTTAGCTCATGTTAACTAATGGTAGTTAATAAATATTAACAAATCAAACCTTACTGTAAAGTGCTACCAAAATTCTACACCAATATTTTTCTTTATTGCCACCAATGGTTCCATGAACAACCTTCAAGGTCCTTCATAATGGATAAGATTGTTTAGATTAGTAAAAACTAGGGGTGGGCGATAGGGCAAAAATATCATATCATGATTTTTTTCAGAAATATCACGATTCACAATTTTATCACGATTTTTTGTCATGTAGATTTTACAAGTTGTCTGAGTAGTACAACCAAACTAATTTCCTTTTTTTTTTTTTTTTTTTTTTTTTTTTTAAACAAAGCCTTTCAAGGTAACGAAGTATAAAATAAAAAAGAATGGCAGATATTTAGGCCAAAATGAGCAAAGATAAAAAACCTTTGTAATTATTTTATCTTTGTTATTAAAAAATAAGAACAAAGATACACATTACAAATAATCATAATACGAATAAAACAAACAGTGCTTTTATTTTTCAGGTACAGTAGGTGTATTTAGCAGTATTGAATTAACAAATATAAAAAGTGAAACACTATATACATCAATTGTACATTGATTCTAATGAAAGTAACTGTTTTAAAGTTCTTCAGTCAAGAGCAGTGAGTGATTTTTCTCTTTGTGTTTTATTTTATTAACATTAAAAGAATAGTTCACCCAAAAATTAAAATTCTGTCATCTGTCTGTCAATTCTGTCATAGTGTTTTATTTTTATATCATCATTTACTCACTCTCAAGTTGTTTTAAACCTGAATGAGTTTTTTTTTTCTATTCTGTTTCAAAATATCTTATTTTGTGTTTAGCACAAGAAAGAAATTAATACAGGTTTGGGACAACACGTGAGTAAATAATGACAGAATTATAATTTTTGGGTGAACTATCCCTTTAATGGGATAGTGAACAGTCGGCAGCATGTTTGGTACTGTCCCTTTAAGAACTGCACACATCTAATATACAGGAACGCATCCGTTTTTCTCTCAGTTGTTTACTTTCACTTTAGAGATAAGCAGTTGTGTTTATATGTAAACGTTGTGTGTTTTTGACAACATTAGCGCAATCAGATGCGATACATAACTTAGTTCAGTAATTAGGCGTTATTTGACAGGCTTTTAGTGCGCACGCTTCAGGTATATGCACTGGAGAAGCACATCAGGACAGGACGCATATAAAATGTTTAACCGGCAAGCCTTTAAAGAAAATAATGTACTTTTGTGATTGTGAATAAGTGCAGTGTCCTGTGAGTGTAACTCTAACGCTGAGTTAACACTGATGTGAATGTATGTCGCATTGTACAGTATACTGAGATGGAGGCATCAGAATTGCAGCTGATAGAATATCACGATACAACGATATTTCTCCAAAAGCAGATCGTGGAGACATTTTTATCGTCCACGATCAAAAATCGTCATATCGCAACACCCCTAGTAAAAACATTAAGAAAAAATTTGATCTGATCACTATATGGTTCTTTGGGGAACAAAAAAAACTGTTCTACGGCATCACTATGAAACCTCCTTTTGAACTTAAAATTTTTTATTAATACAATAAGGTGTATTAAGAAAGTCAATTGCATTGTCTGACACTTTATCTGAATGCTAAACATCCCCAAAACACCAGCACAACTCCAAACGGACTTAATCTCTCACAATTTCCCCAAAGCGAGAGATGCAAGAGAAGTGGAAGAGCCCTTCAATTACAGGCCACGCTCCTAGTTAGCACGTTTTATCCAGCGCTCATCTCTAGTTCGTTTAGTGGACTACAACCCATCTGCGCAGGCTACACCCCTCTGTTTGTCGACATTATCACCTCCCCAATCACGCAGGGGGAAGATAATGCGTAATTCATCTCTTCATTCATTCATTCAGCCGCATTTCGTCCCCAACGCCCAGATAAAATGCCCGCGTAAGCACCGCCGAAACAAGGTCAGGATACAGAGGACGTAATGGAGCTAATTAAAGCAGATCGCGAGGCGATATTAGGCACGGTAATCTCAGGATTTCATTGCCTGCGAATTCCTGCTTGTGTGAGTTTGGCTTCACGCCTCATTCTGTCAACACTGCACTGGCTCCCTATTAAACATTGTATACATTTTAAGATCTTGCTAATTACCTATAAGGCCCTGAATGGTTTGGCACCTCAGTATTTGAGTGAGCTCTTATCACATTATAGTCCTCCACGTCCGCTGCGATCTCTGGCCATTTGATAATACCTAGAATATCAAAATCAACTGCAGGCGGGAGATCGCTTTCCTATTTAGCGCTCAAACTCTGGAACAATCTACTTAACACTGTTCGGGAAGCAGACACACTGTCAGTTTAAATCTAGATTAAAGAACCATCTCTTTATCCTGGCCTACACATAATACACTATTGCATTTCTATAATTCAGATCCGTTAAAGGATTGTTAGGCTGCATTAATTAGGTCAACCGGAACCAGGAACACTTCCCAAAACACCCAATGTACTTGTTACATTGTTAGAAGAATGGCATCTACGCTAATATTAGTCTGTTTCTTTCTTATTCCAAGGTCACCGTAGCCACCCAAATCCAGACTGTATCCAGATCAGATGGTCACTGCAGCCACCCGGATCCAGTCCGTATCCAGATCAGATGGTGGATCAGCACCTAGAGATGATCTCTAGAGCCCTGAACGTCAGCGGAGACCAGGAAAACTAGATGAGGCCCAGAGACTGATCCCCAGTGAAGACCCTGTCTCCTAGACGGCCATCGGGACAAGACCACAGCAGCCAGATGAGTCCTTTGCACAATCTGACTCTGCTGCAGCCTAGATTTAAACTGCTGATTTTGTCTGGCCAGAGGAGAATGACACTATTTCGACACACTATTTCCCCGTCTAAATACTGTAAAGCTGATGTAAAGCTGCTTTGACACAATTTGTATTGTTAAAAGCGCTATACAAATAATAGTGACTTGACTTGACTCCTTTCTGACAAAAACAGGACGAAAACGCACAAAACAAAGGGTGCCTTTAGGAAAACAAACAAATAAGATGAACGGCTCCGTCCTGGACTCGCAATATCAGACTCATCAGCAGGTTTTCGGTATTTTCCCCCAAAGGTGGTTGGACTTTTAAAATGGATTACTTCTGCATGTCGATTTGTTTATCTCAATTTATCTGACTTTCCAATTGTTTTCAACGGCAGGAAGCTTTTGGCGATGTTAGATGTGAATGTACAAAAGAAAAGTACCACAAAAACACTATGACGGCCATCGTAACCATCCTCAGGTGGCGTCTCAATTAGTCAAATATTAAAATTATATCAGTAAATGTTGATGCTGTAGAATCTTCATGTTAACAAATGAAACTTTATTATAAAGTGTTGGCTAATTTTTCTACACCAAATTTTTTGTTAAAAAAAAAAAAAAAAGCTTTTTTTATTGGCGTCGATGGTTACATGAAGAACCATCAACATCTATGAAATCTTTCCAAGGTACTTCATAGTGGAAAAATAGTTTTGTTAGATAATTAATTTTTTTTTTTAAATGGCCATTTTTCCTATTTTATCGAATTTACTTCGCATTTGAAGTTTTGCCACGGTTTAATTTTATTTTTTAATCAAGGAATCGTGATTTTGAATAGAAATATTAGAAATAACGTTACAATTAGACACTTTGACAATATGCTAATTATAACTGTTAAGAGAAAAAAACTAATATGACCACAAGATGGTGCATGTGATCAACCGCTCACGTAGGACGCGCTCTATGAAGAACCGTAACATAGAAACTATCGCTAGGTGCAATTCACACAGAATGTGCTTTTGCATTGACAAAGTTGTGACGTGGGCAGTGAAATGGGGAAAAAACTTGAGGGCCGTGTTTTCAGATGATCATTTCATGCGCGAAATGTGAGCTCAATGGTGAAACGTTTCCATCAAGCGCATGTTTGAATCATGTTGTAGTTATGTTTTTAAGTTGACTAGTTAAATGTTTAAAAAAATAAAAATAAATAAAATCGAAAACGTAATCTTGAATCGGTCAAACGTTCTGAAAAAAAAAAAAAAAAATCGAGTTTTATTCAAAAAAATTTTTTTGACATATTGACTTACATTGAAAGGTTCTCTGGGGAACCAAAAATGATTTTTGGTATTTTGCTGGTATTTTCTCGCAAATACGGTATTCCTTTGCATGCAGTACAAAGATTGATTTGTTTTTCCCAATCAGTTATGTTTTTAATGGCAGGAGGCTTTTGGCAATTTCTAATTTTAAGGTACAAAAGAAAAGCAGCATAAAAAATGTTGTCGGCCATCATATCCCACAAATACAATAAACATCTTCAGGTGGCGTCTCAATGCTGCAATTAAATCGGAGTTAATGATATTATCAGCCGGCGTCCTGCAGGCCTCGTATTTACACGTCAAAATGTCATATCGCATGAGGCCAGAGTTGGGGGATGTTGTGTGCGTAACAAATCATCATTCCCTCTCGCTTGAAGAGACGCAGAGAGTGAACTCCCTCGTACTCGCTCTTTTACACCCCGTTGACGCAGAATCCGTAGCATCCCCGGCTCAGTCGTGTTGAACACATCCTCATTCGCCCAAAGAATACAATACAGCTAGAATTACAGAGGCTCCAAACTGAAATGCCACGCAGGAGTGAACACACTGTTTTTCCACCTTTAACTTTCTGTGTTTTAAGCAAAATCTAAAATCATATTTAGCTGGAATGGGTAATAATCATAGACTTTCACTTTGAGAAGAAAGATATTCATTTTGTGATTCTCACAAATCCTGTCCAAGAACATTATATATTGTAGAGATATTTTGCTTAAAATATTTACTTACATATATTTATTTATTTGTGAATTTTTAATGGCAATTAAGAACATTTGCCTAAATTCTCATCAGGGATATTAATATTAACTGAAACTAAAACCATTAAAAAAACTAAATAAGTCATTAATGATAAACATGAACTAAAATAAACATGAACTAAAATTAAATAAAATATTTAAAAGAAAAAAAAAAAATTATTTCATGTAGTTGCCAAGATGCCATTATACTTCCTGGTAAAGACAAAAATAATAATAGTAAAATATTTATTGCTATATTGAAGCAATGATTATCACTCTCAAAATAAATACTTTTTCTTAAAAAAAGAAATATAGTAACAGGAATTTAAGTGGCAATGTGCAGAACTGTCATTTAAATCATTAAACTTCATTTTCTTAATGGAAAATATTTTTTGTTTTGTTTTTTTTTTTTTTTCTTGGACGTGTTTTCATGAGACTCACCCGTTGGAAGTGTTTGAATTTGATGCACTCATAATGCACAAATGCAAATGAAAAAACAGTACTTGAGCGACATCACTCACGCTAATTCAGCACTAACAAGAACAAAAAGAGATGTGATTTTTATTGAAAAACAGATCCGCGTTTCAGGAATGTAATGAGTTTCCAACAGAGCTTAATCACATGTTGACATTTGTGCTAGTTAGAGGCTATTGCGCTCTCCGTTCCTCTGCTGTCAAACCATTTTGTCATTCCTAATTAAGGGAGCATGGCTTGCATTGACAGGCAGGTATTTACTCTTGACTGACTGTTTTATAACTACAAGGCCCCTCTGTCCATACAAATACGGCTCCGGCTCCCAGAAGCCCGTGTTTTCATGCTTGCATTACAAACAATTACACACATCCATCAGCCCCTCAAACATTCCCACCCCTGCCAACGTATCTTGTCCTTCCCCCGCCTTTGCCTCCTCCAACCCCGTTCCCCTCCGTCAGCTGGGAAACTACCCCCGATCCTAACAGATGTCCCCTGATTTGGGCGAAATGACAACAAAAGGCCAGGCTCTGAAAAAGCCGTGGCTTTCCCATCTTGCCCCGAGCTTTCTGCTCCCACACAAAGGCCAGCGGATTAGCAGCTTTTAGCACATGAAAAAGCCCCTCATCCTGAAAACGGCCCCCTTAACTGGGCCCTGAGGTTTCTACAGGGTCACTATAAACCCCTTCAACTCTACTTGGTCCCAAACAAAATCTACCAAACCAGCATCCTGTCTATGCCCCCAAAAAATTCCTACGCTTTACCAAGCAAAACCCCTGATAACCATCTTAAACCAGAACACATCACTAAACTAGTATCATGACATTTGCAAAGTGGGATATCGAAGACATTCAAGAGAAATCTACCTTGGATTCACAGCAGTGAAAATTATTTGTCAAAGACATTTTTTCACTGATGAAAATGAGGCAATAACTAAATAAAAACTCTTTTTGAATGACAAAAACAATGATGAAAATCTATTGACATTTTTGTCAATGAATAAAAATTAGACGAAACTGTTAGGGAGAGATGATTGGACAGATCATAATAAGGATTAATCTAAATTTAATTTTAATTTCTGCTTGAAAGAATGAAGGATGTTGTATGCAAGATGTTATAAAGAATGCATATAACAATTGGCATTTCATTCGGTATTTCAAAAGAGGACCATGTTCTTGTTTCTTTATGAGAAGTGGTTTTATTTAATTTTGAGATAAAGACATGTTATGTGTCAAAGAAGTTAAATCTGTGTCTATATTGCATGTTCAAATCATTCATATTACCAGATGTTTTCTCCATGAGTCTGGAAATTTTAGAGAAATGCTTAATAAATGCATTGTACACTGTAACTAAACCCATTAGATTTTAGTTGATTAAATCTACTGTAGATTTAGTCGACCAAAGTCTTATGATATTTAGTCAACTAAAACTAGACTAAGACTAAAACAATTCAAATGACTTAAATTAAAATGGCATTTTAGTCCAAAGACTATGACTAAAACTAAATCAAATTTTGCTGTCAAAATTAACACTGATTCACAGTCTTTATTGTTTTGGTTCCACTAAATGACCCAAAGGTATTCTGAAGGAGTCCAATTGGAGTAGCCCCAGAGAAAGGTCATAACCACTCCAAGTATATCCAACAAAGATCCAACCCTTTAATCTGGTTCATTGGGGTCTGTTAACTATCGAGCCAAAGTGGAGAATAAGTAGACCAATCACAGATGGCATCTTGACCTCCAGCCATGGAGAACAGGGTGGGGACGGGTCTCCACAACCCTCCGAGGGGTCATAACTCAGATCGAAGCCAAGGTGGGGTGTGTTTATGACAGATCTGTACTGTCTAAATGTCCCAAGCTGGGCGGGATGCCCGTCAACCTGGAGTGCCAGCTGGTCATCATACTTAAAAAGCAGAAAGCAGAAAAATCTCCATGGTGGGGTTAAGCAACGAGTGCCCCCAATAAAACAACCAAACATATCGAGGCCAGTGGGAGGGGTGGAGGTTGGGTGGTGGGTGTAACGCAGATGTTACACCCTCCTACCGTAATGAACACATTATCACAGTGCCATCAGAGCAAGCGGAGCATATCATTGGTTCGAAATCCAGTCTTGCGGCGAGGGCTTTAAGCTTAGGGAGCGTGGGGAAAAGGTAGTAGCTTTTGGCTTTATCAGCACCGCCGCAGTACTGAGAGCCTAGAGACCGGACGATCAGTCCTGCAGCGTCACGTAGGCAACTGGCCAAGCGTGAGATGAAATTAAACTTTGAGCGAGACGGATCAATCCCGTCAGCAGGGGCGGGTTGCTTGGCGTCTTATCTCGGATTTGCCACTAACCTGTTGGACAGAATGGCCAACATAGGCCGGAGAGTTAATATAATTGACAAGCAGAGGCTATTCCTCATCTTCAACAAGGCTCGTCATGGACAATGTAGCGATTTACTTGGGAACTCGTCCAAACAAGTGCTTGATAATTCCACCAGACTGACCAGTTGTCCCTTGGGTCATGGTGTAAGGCGGCAACCGTGGCTGAACAGAGGCCTCGGCTCCTTTGTGCATGTGGATGCATGCGACGGTCGCATTAAGACCAGAAGAGCTTGTTTCAAAGACACTGCACTCGTTCTTTTATAACCACCAGACAAATTGCACCCACCGTGAGCTGAAGAGCACCGATTTAGCACTTGGGGCAAATTAAGAGGAATAAACACAATTAGCTGGCAGAGCTTAGGCGCTGGCGAACATCTCTCTTCCCCTCCCTTTTCGGCTGATAATGTGAGGCGCTGCAGCGCAGCTGCCATTACCGCCACCGCTGCATCTGCCATTCAAAATCTAAGCTGATAATTGCACCGCTCTCCCTGTTACACAAACTCACCTAATTTTATCTACGACTACGATCACACTGGCACACACGGGTTACAATAACCACCGTGAGAGGGAGCTTTTTGTATAATTGTTGTTTTGATATTTCTGCCACTCCATTAGCATTTCATGCACTAACTCTATCCATGGTGGCGCCATTCAATACAAGGCTGTGCGCAACATTATTCAATAAAATGATACTTTAGGAAGTGCTATAAGATCTCTAATGGGAAAAGAAAACTAAATTCAAAAGAGAGACACTGCTCATTAAAGCATGGCACACTTTATATTTAGAGTGATCATTAGCTACTCTAGCTCACATAAACAGAGGGCTAAATCCGTAATGCACGCAAATGCAAGAGTGCTGCCCTTCTCTTCTCTCTGAAGTCGGGAGAATATTTATTTTGGCATAGCGTGTCCAGAATCTCTCTGAGGCATTGTCCTTTGATCCCTATTTAAAACGGGGGAAAAAGGTTACAGCGATAAGTGTAGGAAAACACAAAAAACGACACCAGAAGGAATAACTTCGCAGAAATGAATTTCAAAACCTTGGGGAAGACACCTTACAAAAGACATTTCACCAGAACTCATATCCTCAGCTCAATTCAATTAACTTTTCGTCCAGAGGTGACACGGAGTGCACACGGGAAATCAAAGTTAGTTCGGCAAACGAAGTTTTTACATCTGCTGAAAAATTCCTTCATTTTGACACCGCCCGACTTCATTGATTTCTTGTTTGTTATTGCTTGGCGGCAAAAGAAAAATGAGCAAAGCTACAGGTCTGTAGACCAGTCACGGCTAACTGCTTTTGTTAGGCTGCATTCTTATGCATTTGTCTTAACATCTCTCAAGATCTGACAGTGATCAGCTATGATAAATCGTCCAATTATAGTGACATTTAGAAACTAAAGCACACTTGTGAGTTTGCAACAAAGAACAAAGACTGCGAAAACAAACACGTTTTTGCCATTAATGCCCAAAAAGCTGGTACGTATTTCGTGAAAGGATCAATGACGGCTGTCCTTTTCGAGTAGCTCCTAGAGTAGATCTTTGCCATCAAACTTATTGGATGAGACATCAACAAAGTCTAAATCTAAATTTCTTGGAGATCAAAGCCAACTATTACGCCAAACTTTTCTTAAAAGCAGAACCAGAGCACTTCAGTCCAGACTCATTCTGATACGGGGCCCCTGAAGTCACATTAAAGTGATTAATGACCCCTGCATTATCTGTGACTAAACGAATCAAGACAATACCTGCACTATGCTTTCATGCTTCAGCCTCGCTCAAACCTTTACTATATGAACGCATGCACCTTCAAATAAAAGTCAAGTTTAAACTGCTATATTCAGCAGGGCACGGCACAACTTAACTGAAAGAAAGCATAACTTATAGACAAGCATGTATTTGCCAGGAAAACAGACAAAATCCTCAATATAATAGCTTTGCGAGAAAGACACTTGGTGAATAGAATCAATATTCTCGACAGTAATGACTTTTCATGCTTTCTATTCAAAACCATAATGCAAAAATGTGTAATATATTATTTTCTACTCTATAAACTCCGCATTTGCAGCAAATGTCAATGAGACCATTACTTGAAATCTCCAGAAAGTTACTTTCCGATTTTCCTCATTATCTGGGTTTGACTTTACGGTCTTTGTGTTCAAATTCTAAGAGACCTTGAAAAACATTAGTAGCCATTTTACAAAACAAACATTATTTTCTTTTGAAATTCACAATGCATTCTCCTAAAGCATCCAAAAGCCCATTTCACAGATATAAATAAAGCATTATCCCTCTACTGCACCACACAGCAAGCATGCACTTTTCAAAAAATGTGACAACTACCTTAACATAGCATGGTTGCTTCTGATTGGGGTCACGTTTACACTTCAAGACAAAAAATTACAGTAAAACAAATCCAAACTGAAAAAAGTGAACAGACACAATGTGACCATTCAATGCGTTTCATCATATTTTTATACTGTGGGTTTTAGGGATACCAAACAGAAGAAATGCAACATTTGAAAGTCCTCTATGAAAAACATGTTATCAAATTTGTTTATAATCACTCCTCCTAAGAACTGAAAAAGCTACGTTACTTAAAGTGTCACAAAGACCCCAAGCAGAACATGAGGAATACAACACAGCCTAACAAACCATATCAAAACCGTTAGACTCAATTACTACAACTTATGTCGCCAAAAACTGCACTTAACGCACAAAAACATATCGATACACACGATTTGATTAAATAAACAATGAAATCAAGCATTATATCAATAAAATCTCTACATAGTTATCTCTAAAGATTAGAAATTGTATTTTAAAAAGAAAAAAAGTTGCTAAAGCCTACATATATGATTTTACGTTTTAAACTGACCATTTAAAAAATCGTTTACTTACAATAGTTCCACGCGTGTCCGAGTAAGTTTATTTCGGATCGATGCAGATGCGGTATGACCATATAATTCCTCTTAAAGCGTCCTATGTTGCATCCATGTAAAACAGGAGGAAAAAAATCCAAATAACTCCTTGGATACGCGAAGTTTTCAACGGGAGAAAACAGTTATCCGTGCCATGTCGACAGCGTCCGTGCGTAAACTCTCCAAGAGCGCACGAAACTCTACGGACGCAATCAAAACGCGCTTTAAAACGTCGGTCAACAGTCGGTCCACCGCGTCCCAGAGCTGGATCGGATTCTTTTCTTTCAGGTCCTGGACTTCGACTGGGGGTAGGGGCAGTTTGGTGGGGGTTTCTTTAGCCCCCCCTTTTCCCCAAAAACAGCGGAGCAGGCGGGGGGAGGCCTCTGCGCGCTCACGTCACTGCTCTGTAGTGAATGAGCGCGCACAGATGAGCTGCTGTCATTTGAAACCCTCACCTCCAAAATAAGAAGACTGCGAACACGGGAGGGAATAAACTGCCCCTAAATAGATTAATTTAGCCTATTTGTTTTACCGTGAGTTTTACCGTGAGCCGTGAGCTTTTCATACGGGCAAATATATATTTGCCCGTATGAAAAGAATGTTCTTGCATAGTAACCATAGTTTGGTATTTATAGAAAACCGCTACAGCTAAACCATGGAAGGCTATGTTTAGACTATAACTGTTTTTATAAAACAAACGATGGTATTTGATATATCCTATAACAATAATTATGCTGTTACAGTTTCAATATAAATAAAATTGTTTCACTCAGTCCTCTACGACATTACTACTAATACAGTAATTTACTATGCCAAATTCTGATTAATCGCAGCATTCAGCGTTTCCTATTCGCCGTCAGAGTATTCGCCGTATTCGTGACAGAGAACGCGTTTTAAATTCTGCTGCGTAGTTTTTTCATGTAAACACGCGTTTAGAATTTGACCGTTACGCTCCTTTCCCGCGCATGACATTCAAAAGCTGCACTTAGACCTCGCGGGGTTTTTTAAACGCAAAACCCGTCCTGTATTATCTGAACTTTTTCTTAGTAAAATCTAATAATAAAATACGTACAATTAATATAATATAATATTAATATAATATAAATAAAAAAATAATTTAAACTCAGATCAATATTTTTTAGTCCATGTATTTATTCATTCCGATGTGTGCCAGCGATTTATTTTGTGATAATGGCAGACTGATTTTACATTATCCCTGCATACATACATACATACATACATACATACATACATTATATACACACACACATTATATTATATATATATATATATATATATATATATATATATATATATATATATATATGTGTGTGTGTGTGTGTGTGTGTGTGTGTGTGTGTGTGTGTGTGTTCCAAGGCAAAATCCTCTAAAAGCCATCTTGGTCAAAAATGAGATACTGAGTGAATGCTCTCCACACAGTCAGTGTTGGGCTAGTTACTCAAAGAATGTAATATATTACTCATTACTAGCAGAGCTGGGTAGTAACTGATTACATGTAATCTGGATTACGTAATCAGATTCCAAAAATTAAGTACTTGTAATTAGAGTAAGTTACATTTTAAAATACTCGTAATCAGACTACAGTTACTTTTTTATTGATTACATGATTACATATTCACACAATAGCAATAAATTATTCATTTATTGATTCTCTCTAATTCCTCTTTTTATCTTTTAAATTTTCCTTTCTAAAATAGTCTACTGCTTATATACACTCAGAAAGTCCAGTTTTGTGGACATTCACACAGAAATCAGTCATTAGTCAGGTGCAACACAGCATTTGACCAACGGATTTACAAAAATCATTTCAGGTTTAAGAAGTATTTCAACATTGCATCAACTACTGACGAACACATTCATTTTTATTTGAATTATCAATCAGTAGGTTATTTAACCATGTATTATGTATTATTGAAAGGCTTTTGTCTTTCAAATTCATTAAAATGCACAAATCCTCGTTATTTCTTATTTGCAGACATTCTCCAACTTTTTGTCATCTGAACCTCTTTCACCTAATATATTTACTTTAAAGGGGTGGTCAATCAGCAATTCTGTAAAAGACAATATCTCCCTTTGCATTGAACTTTGAGCATTGTAACTTTGCAGATGTTTTTTATGGTCAAACAGCAACATTACACACTAACTAAAGTAAAAAAAAAAAAAAAAAAAAAAGTGAAATCATAATCAATGACCCCTTTAAGTACCCCTGAGATTTTAAAATAAATATTTTAATAATTAAGTATCACATTTGCATGTTCACGGTTCTCTGACATTAGTTAATGGTCATATGGCGCGCAGGTAAACATAAAATATTTCTTCCTTTTTAGTTAGTGAATCATTTTGATTGTTATTTTAAAACGATTCATTTTAATTTTACATTTTTATGATGTAATTACATGTTTGCCTTTCAGTGAACTCACAAACCCCCTGCAGTTCCTTTATGAACCCCAGTTTGGGAAATCTTGATGTAATATAATGTTTAATGCACTTCATGTTGTTAATTACAGTGAAAGGAATACATTTTCTCACTCTTTGAATTTTTACATCATTATGGTACAAGATTATCCCGTTTAACTCAATGTGATAAACGAGTTAGGTCTAAAGTAATCCAAAAGTAATCTAAAAGTAATCTGATTGTATTGCCTAAAATGTGTAATGTTTTGCGTTTACTGAATACAATTTGTATCACCCAGTTTCTTCAACTTTTAGTCACCTGAACCTCTTTCACCTGTCATCTGAACCTCTTTCACCTAATATATTTACTTTAAAGGGGTGGTCAATCAGCAATTCTGTAAAAGACAATATCTCCCTACAAACTGTAACAAAACTGTAAACAGCTCTGAGGCAATACTTTATCCGAAGTATTTGTATTCTGTATCTTTATGAATAAAATTGTTTATTTTATGCAGAGTATCAGGCTTTTCCATCACGCGATAAGACCAACCCGATCTCACCGCAATTCGTACATATTTTATGAAGTAGCTAGGACCTACGTTTTGGTGATTCACACCGTGTGCCTGTATGTTGTTCTGCATGAAATTGAACGATATACAGCACAGTAACGATTTTATATATATATATATATATATATATATATATATATATATATAAAATAAAATGCACACAAACCTGTATTTATCGAAGAAATGTATCAATTCGATGGAGCTTAGAACGGCTCTCTCCAGAAGAGGACGCAGAATCCCCACGATAAACAACTCAACCGCTGGGTTACGCCTGACCCATGATCTAAGTAAAACAAAAACTACCCAAACATTGGGCTGTTATGTCTGACCCAGGAGCTGGGTAAAACTAAAAAAACTACCCAAACATTGGGTTGTTACATTTGACCCAGGGACTGGGTAACACAAAAACTACCCAAACACTGAAAAAATAACCCAAAAAATGACCCAAAAGGCTCAACCCAGCATTTGGGTTGAAAAAAATAACCCAAGATTTTTTTCAGAGTGTACCAAATTTGACCTCAGAAGACTACAGAGGGTAGTCCGGACTGCTGAACGAATCATTGGTACAACCCTCCCCACTCTCCAAGAACTGTACTCATCCAGAATGAGCAAAAGGGCTGGCAAAATCACTCTGGACCCCTCACATCCAGCCCACTCCCTCTTTGAACGGTTACCGTCTGGTCGACGCTACAGAGCTCTGAGCACCAGAACGACCAGACACAGGAACAGTTTCTTCCCTCAGGCAATCCATCTCATGAACACTTGACAATAATTGTGGAACACACGATTTATACACTTATTTATCTAACACACATACTTAGTCTACATTTCAATCTGCACATAATATACCTGTACATACAAAACCGTCCATTGTAATATACTTGTATATATAATTGTCAGTTTGTATATTGTTATTCCTTATTTACTTGTTCCATTTTTTATTCTTTTATTATCTGTGTTTTTGTTCTGTCACTGTCATTCTGTTGCACTGAGGAAGCTTCTGTCATGAAAACTAATTCCTCGTATGTGTAAACATACCTGGCAATAAAGCTCATTCTGATTCTGATGACTTTTTCTTCACGCACCACAGAAGTTGTAACTATGTATCTTCCACACAAAATTCTTCTAGAATGTTACTAACAACATATTTCTGCCTCATCATTTGACCAAAAAAAAAAAAAAAAACACATTGGATCGTTATTACAAGTTATTACAAACACTCAATAGTGATTGATAGTGACATTCAAGTAGAAGTGTTGTATTTATCTCATTGTCGTGTAGCTTGAAGCTAATTGTAATTTCTGCGTTACCCATATATGATTATATTTCATTATGTATTTGATCAAATCACATAAGTTTGTAAGAAACGGTTTAATTTTCCAAAAAGATTTTTAATTATAGTAATATAACGTACCACATGCTGATCAGAGGGATTTGGGTGGGATGTAATGCCAGAGTAAAGCAAAGCCACAACTTAAACAACAGTGTTCAGATCATCTTTTTCCCTGACAAAATCAATATAATGCAATATTTCTATCTGCTGAATGTAATGCAATATTTCTACCTGCTTTTCCATACTCCAAGCTCGCCTGCTGCACTGGGGACATCACATGCTTGTGCGAGTCGTGAAAATTATGAAAATAAATCAAGAATTATTTGATTATTGGATTTTAAATCAGCGGGGTTGAGGCATCAAAAGTAACTAAGTAACTAAGCTGTTTTATGGATGGTAACTGTAATATTATTAATGAAATCTTATTAGTAATTAGTTACACTACTAGTTACTGCAAAAAGTAATATTATTACAGTAACTAAGTTACTAGTAACTAGTTACTGCTCAACACTGCACATAGTATATGTTCATCAAGTACTTTCACTTCAAATGCACTAAATCCCAGCCTCAACCCATTCAGAAGTATCAGTACTTACATAGAAACCTATACATAGTAGTCAGAAAGAAATAATTTTAAAGAACAACGTCAGACGTACTTAGAGGCTTTTGCATCTGAACTCTTCATATATATATATATATATATATATATATATATATATATATATATATATATATATATATATATATATATATATATATATATATATATATATATATATATATATATACACACACACACACACACACACATACATACATAGATTCTGATTTTTTAAAATGATTTTTTTAATGATTATTTAAAAAAATCAGACTTACTATTTTTACTTGGCAAAACTTAAGGAAGCAAGGAACAGATATGCCTAAAATGAGAAACATTTTATGATTTAAGGAAAACTGGGAAGGGTCAAACTATAATTTGCATTCGAAAAAACCAAAGGGTATTGTTATGTACAGTGTATTCAAATTCATATGAATATCAAATGCAGCTCACAGCTCCAATGTGCGTTTTGAGCCGAGATCTTACTGAAAAATACATCATTGGGTGTTTATCAGAGACAGCATCTGTTTTATTCATGACAATAAATGATGAATGAATAAAATAAGTATCACAATACATATTGTGTTGACACACTGCAACTTCAAGGCCTGCACCTATTACAGCACCAAACAATGAACAAAGGCCTAGTGCAATAACTCATCCTTTACAGAGACGCCCTGGAGTATTGTTTACACACATTTTTCTCTTTATTTAAGGGCCACTGTGATCTCTACCATCATAAAGGGCCGAGGCCCAATCAGCGGGAACGCCGCGTAAAGCGTCGCTGTGATTTTATGTTGATTTGACTCATGTTTCGTACTCACACTTGCCTAGTTTAATCAGACTTATAAATCAAGTGCTATAGCGCGTCCCACATTCTCCTGGTGGCAGAGAGCTTAGCATGGTAAATTTCAGCGGGGCTAAAGAGCCGTTTGAGGACGCTGGGGGAAATGATAAAGATCACTTACCACTCGACATGCCCGATCCATAAGACCATAATGAGCATTGTATTCTAGAAGTGTTTTTCTCTGCACTTTTTTAGTGTGTGGTTTAGAAATATCTGTTTATGTTTTTATTTTGTTATCATGCAGCTGACTACTCTTTTAGATCCAATTTGTAGTTAAATATATAATTAGGTCAAAACTTGGTGCATTAGAACTAAGGACCTGCAAAAATTTGCTTCATTATAGCTACAATATGATATTTTTTAGAAGATAAACACTTCAATAACAGGTTTCAGCAACCAAACAAAGCAATACACAAAGCTTAATTCAGTTTAGCATATGTGGAGCTAATAAACAAACAACCTTAACTCACAAAGCAATGTATAGTGTCACAATAATTTTTAATAGCATCCATGAGTAGCTTCAGGGCATAGACGATTGCACTGTATTTAATGGCTGTTTTTCTGAGGCATCTTTGAAGCTGCTTACCAAAAAAACTTTGCATTTCTGAGGTGCTTTCAAAACTTTGGGTGTATTTGACATCGAGAAAAATGATGGGGGCTGATGCTTGTCGAGTTTTCGGGGAAAAACCCATCAATTGTAGGGGGCCTCGTGCAGAGCCTTGGGGGACCTCCTTTCAACACGCTACAGAAATGCAGTCTCTCCATCGACAGAAAATGCAGCAGCTTTTATCTTTAGATCCACTGTGCGGAGAACATGCCTCTGAATACACAGCCCATCTTGTGTGTGTGTGTGTGTGCATATATGTGTGTATTTGTCTACTGAAAGTGAACTGATCCATAGCCAGGAAGGGAAGCAGACTGACAGCTATTAGAGTGCAACTGTGCTGTCTTATCAGCTGCCTGATAGGAATCTACAAAGACCCACTGCAGAGATTATGAATTCATTACAGACAGTCCTCTCACACACACACACACACACACACAAAGGGGTCTATATATTCACATTGAAAAGAGAGGTCATTCGTGTTCGCTATCATAAATATTAAACGTGACCGTCTTGTCGCTTTTGAACGAAGGAGAATAAGACTGCTTTTCAAAAGATGCAAAGGTGAGGTCATTCCTCCCTCACAGGACTAGAGGGAGAGCAGGTTCAAATGCTAAAACGGTTAGAGATGTACTGTGCTTTCTGTAGTCAACGGTCAGTGGAACAAGGGGGCGTGTATACAATGTGAAATACGACACTCAGTGATGCCTGCGGTCTGTTTCTCTGCAGGGTAACAGCAGAAAGACTCTTAAAGGACTGAAAGGCAAAAGCATTTATCAGAGCTAAAAGTGAAAACCAAACAACATGCATATTATGAGGTGCAGAAGCACCGAGGCAGTGCGTTTCAGACGGTGCCAAAGAGACTGAAAGAAAAGGAAAGTCAGGTAGAGGAGGAGAAAGGATCTGGAAATAGTTTACCTAAAAATACACTCACCCTCACATCGTTTCAAAGCCAGACGGGTTTCTATCTTCCAAGGAACACAAAAGGAGATTTAGAGCACATTTTTTCCCCTCTTTTCCACACAAAACAACCACAGAGTGACTGCGCTAAACTCTATTTATCTTCAGAGAGGAAAAATTAAGTATTAAATTAGTCTATACATCACTTGCACTATATTCCAAGCTTTTAAACATTATACAAAAGCTTAGGGACAGACCAAAATAATTTATTATTAAAATATTAAATGACTTTATTATTAATTATGATTAGAAATTCTCAAATGTCACTTACATATTTAAATTAGTGTAACCCTGTTATTATTTTTTATAAATAATACAGATTTATTTCATTATTTTTATAGATTTTTATTCATATTTTGAATTAGCTTTTATTTTTATTAGTGCTGTCAAATGATTAATCGCGATTAATCGCATCCAAAAAAAAAGTTTGTTTACATAATATATGTGTGTGCTGTGTATATTTATTATGTATACATAGATACACACACATGCATGTATATACAATATATATGAGAAAAATGTTATGTTTATATATTAGATATATTTATATATAATATAAATTATATGAATATAAATATATACATGTAAATATTTTCAAAATATATATTGTATGTGTGTGTATTTGTATATACATAATAAATATACATAGTACACACACATATATTATGTAAACAAACTTTTTGTTTTGGATGCGATTAATCGTTTGACAGCACTAAATTTTTATATTTTAAATTTAGTTACATTTTTTGTAAATTTCATTAGTTCTTGTTTGTTTTAAATATTATCATTTACATTTCATTTATTTTTATTTCATATTTTATTTTATTTTAGTGCTAAATGAAACTAAATGAAAATTAAAATTGTTGCAAGTTATTAAGTTTTTCACCTAATATTCATAATTTAATTTCAACTAACAAAAATGTTTACCAGTTTTTACATTTACTTTACACTTTACATTTGTAACCTAGGTGTAATCAACCATCAATGTCACTGTTGGCGTAAAATGTTCCCGTTTCAAGATTCGAACTTGGACAAATGCAAATCGAGAACAAACAATTCATATGACATCAGAAATGCAGCGCATAACTACATTTCAAACTCTCTTATAGTGCATTTTTATGGTCCTTTCTGAAACTTGACTGCCCTGGTCACTATATGCATTTGTTGAAAATGAGCAGCGTGAACATTCTGCTAAATATCTCATTTTGTGTTTTACAGAAGAAAGAATTCATTGGGTTTGCAGCGATGTGAGGCTGAATAAATGATGACAGGATTTTCATAAACTGTGCGAGGAGAACAGGCGGGCTGCAGAAAGACAGTAACGGAAAGAAAGGGGAGCTCAGGAGATGTGTGTGTGTGTGTGTGTGTGTGTGTGTGTGTGTGTGTGTGTGTGTGGAGGATGGCAGGTTGCCGCCGCTCTGTGCTGTGGATGTGCTTGCCTTATTTGGAGTCAGAGACTCTCTGGTTGTTTACCCAGCAGGTCAGAGGGCCACTGCACCGCAGCACTGCAGCGCAAACACACCGCCTGCCACCGTGAGGAACTCATCAGCACATATCTGCTCCAGCCTGACACACACAAGATTCATCTCATACAAACACTAAACATATAAAGAGAGATGGCTACTAACTCTCTCTCTTAGATACACATAAGGCTACGCGATACAGCTAATGTTTAATATATATATATATATGTGTACATTACTTTCAACCAAACAGCCACTGTGGGAAAATAGGTATGAAATGTTTAATACAAGCAGAAATATCTTGTTAAAAAGAAGGAAATAAAATGAATGCAATTTAAGTTGCTTTGTATAAAAAGGGTACAAAATAAAGTGCTGTCTTGCACAGTATTTACTAAATAAGCAAATATTTATAAGTAGTGATACATTTCATAATAATAATAATAATAATAATAATAATATTATTATATTAAATAGTCATATTTATAATTATATTTACTAATTATTTACATTTATAACAGCAACAAAACAATATAAATAATAATAATCATAATAATAATAATAATAATAATAATAATTATTATTATTATTATTATTATTATTATTATTATTATTGTTGTTGTTATTAAATTAATTTTGCTGCTTGTATTAATAATAACAATACATATTATTATTATTATTATTATTATTAATAATAATAATAATAATAATATGCATTATTGTTCTTCTTATATTAATTTTGCTGATTGTATTAATAACACATATTAATAATAATAATAATAATAATAATAATAATTCAAAATGTAGTTAAATGCATTATGTATATAGTTTCAAAATAAGTAAAAATAAAAATAAGAAACAAATAACCAATGCATGCTTTACACAGTATTCATTAAATGACAAATATTTATAATAATAATAATAATAATAATAATAATAATAATAATAAAAGAAAAATGTATATGTATTACATACAGTTAAAAAATAAAAAATAGTAAAAATAATCAAGGAATATTTTCCACAATATTCACTAAATTAATAATTATTTTATAATAAATGATGATAATATTTATAATAAAAACTACTAAAATAATTATTTTTATTGTTATATTTAAATGTATGAATAAAAAAAGTCATTGTGAAAACTGAGGTGCAAAAATGTCCGAATGCACTTGTTTTTTTTTTTAAATAAAAAGGGCATAGCAATATTTATATTGCAATTATTTTTAATTGCAATAATCACAATGTTGGTTAATTTTATACTTTAAGCACATAATCTAGAACATACTCTCACAGAGCCGTAGACACCCAAACGTTCTGTCCAATCTTGATTCCAGCTTGTGTCTGTGTGTTTCTGATTAAAGTCCCGTCAGTTTACACAATGGCGGGTCAAAGCAAACAGGCCCGTGTGTCAGCGGCTCCCACACCTGCACAGACCCGGCCGGATTTGCCCACAATGCACTGTGCCCTCGATCGACTCTAACTCGGTCTGGCACAGCACATCTGCAGCATTCAGAGCCGGATCAGAGCTGAACTTCACTGCAAACACACTCACAGAACCAGGGAACCATCGGAGAACCACTGAAGAACGTGGATTTTCTCCAGATCACAGAACATCATTTGGTTTTCATCATGAAAGCATGATATATGATAGACTAGATATGATGAAGGCCTTGAATACAAGCATACGCACAAACACAAAGCTGTACGTGATAATAACGGTGAGAAAGACTGATGATAAACATCACACAGATATAAAACGATCTTCTTCATGAACTCGACAGGCACTCTGTCTGAAAGACATTAGCTGAAGATGTGAGAAGATATGTGGCTTTGATTCCCAAACACCATGAAATAATATCAACTGTTATTTTACTATTATTTATAATTAGTTATTTGAGATACTATTATAATCTATTACATATATCATAGTATTATATTTTCTTTTTTTTTTTAAATGTCTTTATAGTTTTTATTAATATTTTGAGTTTGTTTTTATTTTTTATATTTTCTGTTTTCATTTTATTGTTCTTTTTGATTTTTTTTTCAAGTATGTCATTAGTGTTTTAAAATATGTCTATAGTTTTTATTAATATTATGAGTTTATTTGTATTTTTATATTTTCTGTTTTCATTTAATTTTTAGTTTCATTTTATTATTTTGTTTATTTTTTATTGAAATTTTTATATGTCAATATAGTTTTATTTTTCATTTTAGTTATTTTAATACAACAAATAAATGAAAATGAAAAATAACTAGCCTTGGCCACTAGCTGAAATAAACTTATTTTTCTTACATTTTATTTTAAAAAAGCTCATTTCATTTCAAGTAACAAATGCTTTTATACAAAAATTATTTTAACATTTATTTCATGCCAATTTATTGCTATATTGTTTAAAGTTTACTTTTAATACTTGTATATTTTATTTGTTGTTGATGTTGTTGTTATTATTAATACACAAAGCAAAAAGATGAACATGTATTAAGTACATAAAAAACAAAAAATAATTAAGAAATGTTTTATATAGTAATTTTTATAATAATAATAATAATAATAATTTTGCTGAAACTGAGGTGAATAAATGTCAGAATGCAGTATTGTTTTTTTTAAATAAAATTTTATTTCAATAATCAAAATAATGTGTAATTTATATTTCTAAAAATAATAATAATAACAATAATAAAATAAAAAACTATAACATATTTTTGATTGAATAAAACGAATAAAAGTCCTTCGCTTCCAGATGCTCGCTTTATTGATGTTTCTTCAAATACTGTCATTACTAATCATAGCTTTGTTAACTGAATAAAGCTAATTTATTACATTGTTGTTTAAAGTTGCAGGACGAGGCCGAAGCGACATAGTGAAGGGATCTAATGCGAGAGTGTCATAAAGATTAATAGCTTTGTTTAACTGCGATTTCAGCCGACAGAAAGCAACGTATTGCAGAAATGAGACCCAAACGGATGCGTTTCTCATGTTCAACGATCTGTGTCGTCTGTACAGATTCACGCATACAGATAAATGCTGTTTCCCGGCGCGAGGGAGACTGTGGAGCGCAATAAAGCAGAAACGAGCTTCTCACCTCACAGCGTTCAGCCCATCGCATCGCAAACAGCCCGCGGATACGAGTCGAACCGCTCTGATCTCCACTTGCTGAAAAGAAACAGGCGGCGAGCGCAAATAATCGGGCCGTTTGGCCTGTGACACGCCGCAGACTCAAGGCTAAACTCCAGAGTCAATGAGAGCAAACAACAAGGACACACTCGAGTACCGCTGTTAAAAACTGATCGCTGAAGAGCTGAAACAACTCACGAATTAAGCACTTCACCTCTAATGTGTGTCAGGTATGCCTTTCTGAACAAAATCAAGCCAAATAAAAAAGAAATTTGGCCTCAAGGAGTGCATATCATGTAAAAGCACATGAATACACACACTAAGCCTGTACAGGTTACAGTAAGGATAGATGACAGCCTAAAAAATGCTGAAAAAAAGATTTGTTTTTACACAGAGGAATCAGTATTTTTAAAATAAAATGTAATAAAATTATAAAATGTAACCAAATTTCAATGTAAAATAAAAATAATTATAATAAATAATAAATTAATAAATGCGTTCAATTACATATATAAATAAATACATATAAAAATAAAATTGTAATTAAACATTTAACAATGAATTAAAAAAGTAAATAATATTAAACAATAGATTTTTATGTTTACTAATTAAAATAATGTTAAATATTACATTAAATATTACACACACATATATAAAAATTAAATTAAATATTACACACAGATTTTTTATTTTACAAATTTCATACATACACATACATATACATATACATATATACACATACATATATATACACATATATATACACATATATATATATATATATATATATATATATATATATATATATATATATATATATACACACACATACAGTGGGTACGGAAAGTATTCAGACCCCCTTAAATTTTTCACTCTTTGTTATATTGCAGCCATTTGCTAAAATCATTTAAGTTCATTTTTTTTCCTCAATGTACACACAGCACCCCATATTGACAGAAAAACACAGAATTGTTGACATTTTTGCAGATTTATTAAAAAAGAAAAACTGAAATATCACATGGTCCTAAGTATTCAGACCCTTTGCTCAGTATTTAGTAGAAGCACCCTTTTGATCTAATACAGCCATGAGTCTTTTTGGGAAAGATGCAACAAGTTTTTCACACCTGGGTTTGGGGATCCTCTGCCATTCCTCCTTGCAGATCCTCTCCAGTTCTGTCAGGTTGGATGGTAAACGTTGGTGGACAGCCATTTTTAGGTCTCTCCAGAGATGCTCAATTGGGTTTAAGTCAGGGCTCTGGCTGGGCCATTCAAGAACAGTCACGGAGTTGTTGTGAAGCCACTCCTTCGTTATTTTAGCTGTGTGCTTAGGGTCATTGTCTTGTTGGAAGGTAAACCTTCGGCCCAGTCTGAGGTCCTGAGCACTCTGGAGAAGGTTTTTGTCCAGGATATCCCTGTACTTGGCCGCATTCATCTTTCTCACCATCTTGGAGTCCTTCATGCGGGCTTTCATGTGTCTTGCACTGAGGAGAGGCTTCCGTCGGGCCACTCTGCCATAAAGCCCCGACTGGTGGAGGGCTGCAGTGATGGTTGACTTTCTACAACTTTCTCCCATCTCCCGACTGCATCTCTGGAGCTCAGCCACAGTGATCTTTGGGTTCTTCTTAACCTCTCTCACCAAGGCTCTTCTCCCCCGATAGCTCAGTTTGGCCGGACGGCCAGCTCTAGGAAGGGTTCTGGTCGTCCCAAACGTCTTCCATTTAAGGATTATGGAGGCCACTGTGCTCTTAGGAACCTTAAGTGCAGCAGAAATTTTTTTGTAACCTTGGCCAGATCTGTGCCTTGCCACAATTCTGTCTCTGAGCTCTTCAGGCAGTTCCTTTGACCTCATGATTCTCATTTGCTCTGACATGCACTGTGAGCTGTAAGGTCTTATATAGACAGGTGTGTGGCTTTCCTAATCAAGTCCAATCAGTATAATCAAACACAGCTGGACTCAAATGAAGGTGTAGAACCATCTCAAGGATGATCAGAAGAAATGGACAGCACCTGAGTTAAATATATGAGTGTCACAGCAAAGGGTCTGAATACTTAGGACCATGTGATATTTCAGTTTTTCTTTTTTAATAAATCTGCAAAAATGTCAACAATTCTGTGTTTTTCTGTCAATATGGGGTGCTGTGTGTACATTAATGAGGAAAAAAATGAACTTAAATGATTTTAGCAAATGGCTGCAATATAACAAAGAGTGAAAAATTTAAGGGGGTCTGAATACTTTCCGTACCACTGTGTGTATATATATATATATATATATATATATATATATATATATATATATATATATATGTATATATGTATATATGTATATATATATATGTATATATATATATATATGTATATATATATATATATATATATATATATATATATATATATATATATATATATATATAATAAAACACAACACTTTTTTAAATAACAGGATAATTTATTGTATATTCTCTTTATTATTAGTGTTTTATTACCTTAACTTTATGTATGTCTGCACTATGCTTGTACTTTCTGTACCAGAAGCTCCTAACACCAAGACAAATTCCTTGTGTGTGTGAACACACTTGGCAATAAAGCTCTTTCTGATTCTGATTCTGGTAACAAAAAATAAATAGGGTTAAATATTGTTTGATCTCATGAAGGTTTTTACCTCTCTTCTGTTTTTAATATTTCTTCTGCTTCATTCTTCAGCTGTTTTTAGTGGCGTTTTCTTCGGCTGCCTCGGTTGAACCTTGAGCAAAGAGGAGAAAGAAAGAGAAAAGCTAATGAAAAGGACTGACAAATGAACCACTCCCTCCTGAGTTCAGAGTGAAGACTGCAGCTTTCTGAAGATGCAAGAGTGACTGTCTGCTAGTCAACACAAGGGATGATCGATACGCTGCTTTCACCATTTCCAGACGTTTTTTTAAGTTGTGATCACGTGTAATGAGAGTAGGCATTAACGTTAAAAACAAGATCACTTTTGACCTGAATGACACATCAAAATATAGTTTATCATTAACATTAACAAGACTTTGAGCTCCTGTTGTGATGCAGACACTTTTTGGAATGCAAAAAACACCAAATCATGTGTTCTTGCTTTTAAAATGTTCAACAAAAACTTTTCACTAGTTTATCGCAAACACAACAGTAACAGGACTCTGAGCTCCTGTTGTGCTACAATGCATACTTGTGTCATATTATGAACTACAGAATTATTTTAAAATGCAAAAACACAAAATTAAGTACTGAATGTTTTAAAATGCTCCACTTTTTAATCGCAAACACAATAACGAAACTTTGAGATGTTACCATGCAATGCATAATTATTTCATATTATGCAGACTCATTTTAGAGTGCAACACAAAATCAAGCATCCAGTGTTTTGAAATGTTCAACGAAATGCCATTTTCGCTAGTTTAACGCACTCACATCATTAATTAAATGTTGAGATTGTTGCACTAAAATTCATATTTGTGTCTCATTATGAATTGCATAACATAAAAACACAAAATCAAACTTCCTTGCTTCTAAAATGTTCAACAAAAATTTTTCGCTAGTTTATTGCAAACACAACAGTAAAGAAACTGAGATCCTGTTACGCTTAAACGCATAATTCTTGTGTTGTATTATGAACTGCAAAAACATTTCAGAAGGCATAATCACAAAAAAAAAAAAAAAAAAATTAAGCATCCTAGCTTTACAAAAAGTTTAACGAATTGTTGTTTTGCTAATTTATCAAAAACAGGACTTTGAGCTCCTGTTGTGCTACAATGCATACTTGTGACGTATTATGAATTGCAGACACATTTTGAATGGGAAACAAACACAAAATTAAATGTCCTTGCTTTGTAACTGTTCAACGAAATGCCGCTTTCACTAATTTATCGCAAACACAACAGCAACATGACTTTGAGCTCCTGTTGCGATGCAGTGCGTAACTGTGCTATATTATGAACAGCAAACACATTACAGAATGTGGACACACAAAACAAGCATCCTTGCTTTATTCAACGAAATGTTATTTTTGCTAGTTTATCGCGAACACATCAGCAATGAGACTTTAAGTTCCTGTTGTACTACACTGCATACTTGTGTTGTATTATCAATTGCAGACTTTTTTTAGCACATAAAAACACAAAATCAAGCATGCTTCCTTTTGAAATGTTTAACAAATTGCCATTTTCGCTAGTTTATCGCAAACACAACAGTAACGAAATTTTGAGATCCTGTTGCATTACAACGCATACTTGTGTCATATTATGAATTACAAACTCATTTTAGAAAGCAAAAACATCAAATCAAACATCCAATGTTTTAGAATGTACAATGAAACAACACTAATTTATCGCAAACACATTAACGGAGCTTTGAAATCCTGTTGCAATGCAATGCATAATTGTTCCATATTATAAATTGCAGGCATATTACAGAACACAGCTGTTGCAATACAGTGCATACTTTTTCGTACAACGAACTGCAGACTTATTTTAGAATGCAAAACCACAAAATCAAGTGTACTTGCTTTTTAAATGTTTAACAAAATGCCACTTTCACTACTTCATCACAAACACAACAGTAATGAGACTTTGAGCTCCTGCTTTGCTACAATGCATACTTGAGTTGTATTATGAATTGCAGACACACTTTAGAACACAAAAACACACCAAATCAAGTATCCTCACTTTTAAAATGTTCAACGAACTTCTACTTTTTTTATCAGTTTATCGTAAATATGACTTTAAGATCTTGTTGTACTATAATGCAAACTTGTGTCATATTATGAATTGCAGACACATTTTGTCATGCAAAAAACACATAAAATCAAGCATCCTCGAATTTCTACTTTCGTTAGTTTATCACAAATACGACAGTAACGAGACTTTCCTGTTGTGTTACAATGCAAACTTGTGTCATATTATGAATTTCAGACTCATTTTAAAATGCAAAAACATAAAATCAAGTGTCCTAGCTTTTTAAATGTCCAACAAATTTCTATTTCCGCTAATTAATCACTAATGCAACAGTAACAGAACTTTGAGATCCTGTTGCGCTACAATGCATACTTGTCACATATGAATATTAGACACATTACAGAATGCAAAAACACACAAAACCAAGAGTTCTCACTTTAAAAATAAATTTCTACTTTTGTTAATTTATTGTTAATATAACAGTAAGGAAACTTTGAGATCCTGTTGTGCTACAATGCATTACTTAAGTTGTATTATGAATTGCAGACACACTTCAGAACACAAAAACACACCAAATCAAGTGTCCTCACTTTGAAAATTTTCAACAAACTTCTACATTTGTTAGCTTATCGCAAATACAACAGTAACAAAACTTTGAGATCCTGTTGCACTACAATGGATAAATGTGCTGTATTATGAATTTCAGACACATTACAGAATGCAAAACACACAACACCAACTCTCCTCACTTTTAAAACTAATTTCTACTTTTGCTAACACAACAGCAACAAAACTCTGAGATCCTGTTGCAGTACATTCCATACTTATGTCATTTTATAAACTGCAGACACATTTTGTGATGCAAAAACACAAAATCAAGCGTCCTCATTTTTAAAATGTTCAACGAACTTGTTCTACTTTAGTAACGAAACTTGGAGTAACTAAGAGAAACCAAGAGTAACGAAACTTTGGGATCCTGTTGCGCTACAATGCATACTTGTGCAATTTCAGACACATTACAGAATGCAAAAATACTCAAAACCAAGCGTTCTCACTTTAAAAATGTCCAGCAAATTTCTATTTCCGCTAATTTATCGCTAATGCAACAGTAATGACACTTTGAGATCCTGTTGCACTATAATGCGTAACTGTCTTGTATTATGATTTCAGACACATTACAGAATGCAAAAACACTCAAAACCAAGCGTCCTCACTTTAAAAATGTCCAACGAATTTCTACAGTCATCACTTCAACGCAAATGCACCATTTTCACGCTCGTGTCGCGTTGTCAGAAACGAGCTCTGCTGAGTTGTCCTTTATCTCTCAGCTCATCCCTTCTTCTCTCCCTGCCCATAGACGAGCCTCAGCCTCCTTTGGGACACGGTTTCCACGACAACCAGCCAGCCAGCCAGCGGGCAAACATGATTCCTCGTCCTGACGGGATGCTTTAATTCGCGACTACCCAATCATAACCGCTGAGTGCCGCGAGAGGTCCCACAAGGCCCTGGGGCAGGGAGGGTGGGCCGTGCAGTGCCCTCTCAGTTTCGGCTGCCAAAACGAGCCAGTGCCCGTGCTGGGAATTTGTTTAACGTACGACATTTATTCGCGCACACACGCTCCCTCGGAGCAGACGCTCCCTCCGTCAGACGCGTCATTAATCAGGCTGAATATAGCATAGCTGTGAGCTAACACTAACGCTAGCCCGCCGGGGGGACGTGACAGTACATTAGCCTCTGTGTGAGGAGAGGTCCGTATGAGGGGCTGTGGTGTATCATAGCGGGTCGCGCACTTGAGCGCGTGCTAATAAGAGTCTAAATGTAGCCGGTTTTCTCGGGGCCCCTCTAAAACACTGGCATGGGACACGGTCACCGCGACAGATGGCCGAGCATCATGGTGCAGGGTAAATCAGGAGATGGTGGAAGCGTGATGAAAAACTGTGTGCAAAAGGCTTCATCGGAGCGCAGGAAGAGCGCAACGCACGCTTTCAGAAGCACACACGTAATGGGAGGAGAGCTCATTCTTCTTCAACTAGGATTTAAAAAAAATGAAGTCAGAAGCACTTCACTTGAAGCCTGGATATATAATGCAATATAACACTGAAACCTGTTATGTTTTAAGAAATGATTGTAAGCTAATGAATGTATAATAAAGCTAATAATAATAATAATAATAATGATGGATTTAAATTATTCATAAAACACACTGAAGCTGAACTCAAAAGTCTTTACATGAACAGGTCAATTTAACCACAAAATAAAATAAAATAAAATAAAATAAAATAAAATAAAAATTATTAGGTCAACTTTACCACTAACTAAATATTTTTTAATTAATTTATGAATTGATGAACATGTTTTTTAATAAATTATTGTAAGCATCAAATTTTTAGTTAATAATAAAAGTTATAAAAATAACATTAATAATGCATTTTAAAATTCATAATTCATAATACAATGCATTGCAACACGTATTTTTTTATAATTAAGCACATTTTACACTCAAATTCTTATTTCTTAAAAAAATAATAATTGTTAAAAAAAGTATGTAATTGTAGCATTTTTGTTTTCAACTTATATTTTGTAAATTTAATTTAAGATTACTTTTTCATTAATGTATTTCTGTAATAAGAGTGATAATGTTTTTGGATTAAGGTAAAGAGAATTTGTGTGCAAAATTTCAATGCAAAATAATAATAATAATAATAATAATAATAATAATAATAATAATAATAATAATAATAACAACAGTTTATATAAAAATAAAAATAGTTAATTATTTATTAGATTCTTTTAAAATTGTTATTAATATTATTATTATTATTATTATTATTATTATCATCATGCATTATGTGTTTTCAGCAGTGAAGCGTTCGCACTGAATTCCGCTCAGCTCAGATGGATGTGAAAGCAGATCTGAAGTGCACACGCGGGTGACTTTGGGAGTGTTGTGGCGACCGCATCGAGCCGAAGCCCCAGAGGTCACAGCACAATGAAGAGCAAATTGATTCAGTTACCGGATAAATAGATCCGCGCGCCAAAGTCAGGCAAAACTTATGGCTCATGTGTTTTCATCGGCACTCCTGGGAACATTTGCCTGACGCTGTCATCCGGATACTGGAGCTCCTGCTGAAGAACAGGGAACAATTCTCAAAAACTGTCCCTCATATACAGCAATGGCAGAAAAGTTTATGTTTCTCCATGTACCATAGTCATCTCACAAACTCAAATTTACCAAGATACCAAAATGTGAAATCAAAACTCAGAGATCTCAATATGAACTCAAACATTTTGCAAACAATCTCAGCTATACGGTTACATTGACTCATTTGTGTCTATTTCTACAAACTGAGAAGTCTCGCACTTCACATTACAACGTCAAATTAACCACAAAATAACAATTTTAATTAAGGTATTTTGTTAAAATACATACCAAATATTTAAATATATTAATTAAAACAATATTAACAAAACATATTAATGTTATAGACAATTTATAAACAATATATCAGTATTAAATATTACAATTATTACAATTAAAATATAACATTAATACGTTCATATTTTATTGTTACTATAAGACCAATTTAACAACTAAAACATTTATTAATTTTTATAAAATAAATACTAAATTATTAATCTAATATATTAATATTAAATATTGTATTATTACAATTAACTAATATATAATTACATATAATTATTATTATTATTATTATTATTATTATTATTATTATTATTATTATTATTATTATTATTATTATTATTACGCCATTTAACCAGTAACTAGCTAAATATTTTTAAACATTTTAATAAAATATTTTAATAAGTTTGAATAATTTTATTTAATCTTATTTAATAATTTTATGTAAAACATATTAAATAATTTCGTAAATATATTATTAAATATTATTATTATTAAATATTGCAACTAATGTATAACACATTAATATAATTCACGTATAAACTTACTACTACTACTATTATTATTATTATTATTATTATTATTATTATTATTATTATTATTATCATCATCATCATCATCATCATCATCATCAGGCCAATTTAACCACTTACTAACTAAAAAAAATATTTTTATTAATTAATTTTGTTAAAATACATACTAAATATTTGTATCTATTAATACCATAAAATATTAAATAATGTATAATATATTAATATAAAATATTAAAATGATTACAATCAATCTATAACATGAATAAAGCTCATATTATTCAATTATTTCTATTATTACGTAAAAAGTATAATTTGTGAAAAAACGACCTGGCCATGTTCTGATGATCTCTAGCATGTAAAAACAGCAACATTTGACGGATTCGCTCCTTCATTTCAAGAGGTCTCGTTTTCTCCGTGAATAAATCTCTCCATCCCGACTCGAGTTTTATTATTGGGCCTGTTTTGGCCAGATAAGTGCCACTGCTCTCCATTAAAAACAGACAGCTTTTCCATAACTGCAAAATAATAATTACGGCTTGGCCTGCCAGTTCTTGTTGTTGTTGATCTGGACGGCTGTATCAGACAGCTGTAGCTCAATGACTCCAGTCCAAATGAGCAGATCTTAAGCGCGCCGTGACCCCAGACGCGCATCCTAATGATCCGCCTCATTACCCTCCTCTCCAAAGCTGGAATCTCGAAAAAAAATTAATTATTGTGAGTTTTTTAATCAGAGTAATCTCATTGCCCTTGGCTGACATGGTGACATTGGGAAGAGCTTTCGGCCACAGATGCATCACAGCCGGAGGAACGGACACGTCGGATTAATTACGATAAATCAGTCGCTCTGCACACCTGTTTACGGCCAAACGCCTCATCGCTCATGGAAAACTGCCGCTGCTTTTAGCCCATCTCATATCATATGGGTGTTCGTTTAACTATGGCCGCTTTTATGAGCCAAAAGTAGATTTTTTTTCTATTAAAGTAACAGATTTCATTGTAAAAAAGTATAAATTTATGGCGTGAAAATGATTTATGTAATTTTTTACGCAACATGTTCCACAGTTGTGACGTCATTTCCACAACAACCAACAGTTTTGCCACCAATAAAGTTTATCAAAAGTTAGTGTTCTTGTTTGTTAATGAAACATCAGCAACAAAATAGCTTAAAATGAGATAAGAGATGGAAATATGTGATGAACAATATACGTAAATAGTTTTTTTATTGTGTGCCATTTCCAAATTAGCCAAATTACGTAAAAATGTGATTTAATTGTATATTTAGGATACAAAAATGCAATTCAACTTTTTCGTTCAAAAAATTTTTTATAAAACAAGTCGAAATGACTCCCAAATTTTTATTGATATTAGATTCAACTTTATTGTCATTGCACATGTAAGGTACAAGGCAACGAAATGCAGTTAGCATCATTCATCGGGCAGAATTCAGTAGGGAGATAGCTGCAGGGAAAAAGCTGTTCCTGAGTCTGCTGGTCTTTGTCCGGAGGCTCCTGAAGCGCCTCCCTGAAGGCAGGAGGTTAAACAATCTATGTTTAGGGTGAGAGGAGTCCTTAAGAATGCTGCGAGCTCGACGTAGACAGCGTTTTTTCTGGACGTCCTCAATGGCAGGAAGTGGTGTTTCTGTGATGCGTTGGGCGGTTTTCACCACCCTTTGCAGTGCCTTGCGGTCAGCAACTGAGCAGTTCCCATACCAGACTGTGATACAGTTGGTAGAAGTTCACCAGGATGGCTGTAGACAAGTGGTTTTCTTCAGTGTCCTAAGGAAGAAGAGGCGCTGATGAGCCTTCTTGACTAGGCTGGAGGTGTTGGTGGTCCAGGTCAGGTCCTCCAAGATGTGGGTTCCCAGGAACTTGAAGCTGGAGACACGTTCAACAACCATCCCGTTAATGTGGATGGGGTCATGCGTGCCTCCTTTCTTCTTCCTGAAGTCCACAATAAGCTCCTTTGTCTTACTGGTGTTAAGGAGCAGGTTATTGTCAGCGCACCATGCGGCCAGGTGCTGTACATCCTCCCTGTAGGCAGTCTCATCGTTGTCTCTGATGAGGCCAATCACCATGGTGTCATCTGCAAACTTGATGGAGTTTGATCCATGCATAGGCCTGCAGTCGTGGGTGTAGAGGGAGTAGAGGAATGGGCTCAGCACACAGCCCTGTGGTACGCCGGTGTTGAGTGTGGCCTGACCCAACATGCTGAGGTCTGTTCGTCAGAAAGTCCATAATCCAGTTGCAGAGGGGGGTGTTAATGCCCAAGTCTCCAAGTTTAGTGGTCAGCTTGGAGGGAATGATGGTGTTGAATGCTGAGCTGAAGTCAAAAAACAACATCCGTACATGTGTGTTGTTGTTATCCAAGTGTGTGAGTACCGAGTGCAGTACTGTGCATACTGCATCCTCAGTGCTCCTATTGCTTCGTTAGGCAAATTGGTGTGGGTCCAGTTTGGTTGGGATGCAGCTCTTGAGGTGTGCCAGGATCAGTCGCTCAAAGCACTTCATAACAATGGGTGTGAGTGCTACGGGACGGTAGTCATTCAGGCACGTCGGGGAGGAGTGTTTTGGCACTGGCACAATGGATGTGGACATAAAGCATGTTGGCACAGTTGCTTGGGTGAGGGACAGGTTGAAAATGTCTGTGAAGACCCCTGTGAGCTGCTCTGCGCATGCTCCGAGCACACGTCCAGGAATGCCGTCAGGACCAGAAGCCTTGCATGCGTTGATCTGGCTCAATGCTGTGTAGACATCTGTGGAGGTGAGTTTGAGGGGTTGATGGTCTGCTGAGAGTGTGATCTTGGTGGCCATCTCCTTGTTGTTACTGTCAAAGCAAGCATAAAAGTCATTTAGCGCATTAAGGAAGGAGACGTCTGTGACCGTCGGAGTGGAGTTGCATGGCTTGTAGTCACTGATGACCTGGATGCCCTACCACATGCATCGGGGGTTAGAGTTGGAAAAGTGTTCCTCTACCTTTAGCTTGTAACAGTGCTTGGCCTTCTTGATGCCCCTCTTCAGGTTAGCCCTGGATTTGCTGTAGGTCTGAGCATCATCTAATCTGAAAGCAGTGTTGCGGGCTTTCAGCATGAGCCGCAGCTCCTTGTTCATCCATGGCTTCTGATTAGGGTACGTTGTGATCTGTTTCGCTGTTGTAACACTGTCAATGGTGGTGTTGATGTAATCCAGTACAGAGGTGGTATAGATATCAATGTCCGTGTGAGAGCCACTGGCAGCCTGAGAAGCAAACATACTCCAGTCCGTGTGTTGAAACCTGTCCTGAAATACAGACTCTGCTCCCATTGGCCACACTTTGATGTTCCTCACTGATGGCTTCACACGGTTGATGAGGGGTGAATACTTGGGGGTGAGAAACAAACAAAGCTGATCAGACTGTCCCAGGTGGGAGAGGGGGGTCGCGATGTAAGCTCCAGCAATGTTTGTGTAAACATGATCCAAAGTTTTGTCTCCTCTAGTGTGGCAGGAAACATGCTGATGGAATTTGGGGAGCACTGTCTTTAAGTTGGAGTGATTAAAATCACCTACAACAATAAATGCAGCCTCCGGGTGTGCAGTCTGTTGTTTACTAATGGCCGCATGCAGTTCGTTCATAGCAATCTTGGCATTAGCATCAGGGGGAATATAGGCTGCAGTTATAATTGTGTAAGTGAACTCCCACAGCAAATAAAAAGGTCTACACTTAACCATGAGAAACTCTAGGTTAGCTGAGCAGTGTCTCCCAACAATGACAGAGTTCATACACCAAGCTTTGTTAACATAAATGCACAGTCCTCCGCCTCTAGTCTTGCCAGAGTCATCTGCCGTTCTATCTGCCCGGAGCGTGTAGCGTCTGGCTAGATCAATAGTATTATTGGGTATGTCGCTGTGTAGCCATGTTTCTGTGAAAACCATGACATTGCAGTCCAAAAGTCTCTTACTATGGGTGATGCGAAGTTGTATCTCGTCCATTTTGTTCACCAATGACCGCACATTAGCGAGGAAAATGCTGGGTAAAGAAAGCCGGTGTGGTGTTAGCTTTAGCTTAGCTCTTAGCCCTCCACGCTTCCCCTGCCTTTGTTTACGATCTTGACGCTGCCTGCGAGCGCTTCCACCCGGCCGAGTAGAGTGCGTAGCCTCGGGTGTTCTGGAGATCTCAGGGATGAGTCGAGGATTGGTGATAAAACTGTTGGAAAAGTGCAGACCGATATCCAAAAGCTCCTGTCGGATGTAAGATGGCAAAGCTGTTCCGTGTGACCAGACAGACCCGAGATGAGCAGGAAAAATACTGCAAAATTGCAAAAACTGGAGAAACGCTGAGCCTCGCGATGTGTACACGCCATCATCTTGGTCTTAATTTATTATTGATAAATTAATTTGTTTATTGATATAAACAAATTAAACAAAAACATTTGTAAAGTACATTATGACAGGATTTGTTGTGACTTAAATCTACTAAATTTATATCTTGTAAATTTTGTAAATGTAATTTTTATTTTGTAAATGTAATTTTTATTTAATTTGGCATTAATGTAGTTTCATTAATTAATTTATTTATTTTTGCATTACATAGAATTTGTGGGTAAAATGTGCTTGTTGGGAGAAATATCACAACAACAACAACAACAACAACAACAACAACAACAACAATAATAATAAAAATAATAATAATAACAACAACAACAACAACACATTTTTAATTTTATATTTTTAAAATATTAATAATAATAATAATAATTATTATTATTATTATTATTATTATTACTTAACAACTAATAATAATTGTATATTTTTATATTTGAATTTTAATATAACATATGATTTTAATATAATATTATTTTTAAATAATTACAAATATTTTTTAATAATTCAATATTTTAAATATATATTTTTAAACAATAACAACAACAACAATAATAATAATAATAATAATGTTTTATTCATACAGACATTAAGTGCTCCCAAAAATGTTGTGTAACTGTAATTGTGATGGTGCAATTTCCAGTCGAGTTGTATTTTTGACAAATTATTCAAACATGCTGAAAATACAACTTAATTTTGTATATTTAGGATACACAACGCGCTTGCAGTGAAATTTGCCTTTTTGTTCCAAAACTGTTATTTCAATCACAAACTACATAACGGAAGTAACACTATGGTTGAAACAAATTTTGTGCTATTTTGCATACTGTCCATTTTGTATATTTGCACATTATTCTTTATTATTATCCGTGTCCTGTCGCCGTCATTCTGTCCCACTGTGAAACTACTGTCACTAAAACAAATTCCTCGTATGTGCAAACATACCTGGCAATAAAGCTGATTCTGAAACTGACAAATCGCTGGACACTGTTAGTGGACAAATGAAATAAGATACTGAGGGGAAAAATGCACTTTAAGGGAGTTTATAAATCCGCATTATCAACATGCCAGCATGAAATTAATCAGTGGTTTCTTATGAATATACATGACGCACATAATCTGTTTATCCCGCGCGAGTGGAGGGGTGCGACCGAAAAATCATTTAGTTTATTATTATGACTAGATCTTACTTGCTGGCGGATTTGTGGTGGAATTCCAGCCTGCCTTTGACCTCGGGAACACCGGCCCAGAGCCGGATCATCCACGCTAATCCACACTCATCAGAAATGAGCCGTATCCCGCCGTCTGCGGATAAATAGCGGCTTTGATGGCGAATTTAAAACATTACCGCAGATCAGAACCCCTGTAAATAACCTGCCCGCGAGAGCCGCGGCAACATAATGATGATTGCAGAGACAACATCTGCATTATCTGCGAAAGAGGCACCGTTTGAGAGGATCCCGAGGCTTTTATCGAAATGAAAAGCCCGCGCTCGGTTATTGTGGAAGCCGTTGAAGTTTTGAATCAGCTAGCACGCGCGCTTTTTTTCCCGCTCGAGGGGCGCGACGCTATTTCTGATCATTTGGAGGAGATTGTCGAGGCGAATAACACTGTGAAAGAGAGCGGGTGCGATGATAAAAACCGTCTACCCTTCTATGAAAAGACATATATTCAGTTAGGAAGTACACAGACTGATATTCAAGAGCAGCGGATCTCAACTAGCAGGTTAGGAGTCAATCACAGATGCTTTCTGAGGGAGAAACTATGCTGAATGCTAATGAGCTAACTTTGTAATCATAAAATAATATAAATGGGTTAAAAAGAAAAGAGAAAGGGTTCACGTTTGGTTTGTTGGTGAGGTCAAAAACTTGTTCGTCCAATCAAAACTCGTTTTGGTCGGAATTCATACTTCAGAAACTGTTTTCATACATTTTTTTTTTTTTTTTTGTTAAAAAGTGTCGTTCTTCTTCTGATAGTAATGTGTTTTTACAGTGCATTTTTTAAAATAAGCATATATTAAAGGCAGCACAATTAATACTACCATAAAATGTAAGTACTTCACTAGCCTATTTATTTATTTATTTTTTTCATATTAAAATAAGAAGCAGAAGAAATAAAAATATGATTCAAAAGTGTAATTCTCATTCAAGAAAGAATCTGACCAAAAAAAAAAAAAAAATTGTCTTAAATATTTCCTGGAAACAAACGACTAGTATATCTTTTTAAGAGTAAAGTAGCTAGGGTTATTATAGTTAACTAAAACTAAACTAAACTAAAAAATGCATTACTTGAAATACAATAAATGTAAAATAGTAGAAACTATTATATTAAACTATAACATAGAGACAGATAATTCAAATTAAAATGATATACAAATATATAAATTAATATATGAAAATATGAAAACTTGATGTACTAAAATAACTAAAATAAAAATAAAAATATTGAAATTAAAAATATATATAAAATTGCAAAAACACTAAAACTTTAAAATTAAATTGAAAACTGAAAATATAAAAAAACCTGATGTACTAAATGACTAAAATTAAAATAAATTAAAAAATACAGACATTTAATAATACTAAAATGTTTAAAATTGCTAAAAGAATAAAATTAAAATATATTAAATAAAATAAATATAGCATTAGAAATAAAATATATTAAGAATATAAAAACTATAATAGTACCTCAACTAAAAGCCATAAAATTGTAAAAATATGAGTTGATTTGCATGCTACTGGTCACTTATTCCTAATAAGCTTGATTTTAAGGTCAATTTTGGATGTTTTCAGGTTCTGTTGGACCACTTGACGTCTCATCCGGATCGTAAAGCGAAACCAGTTGCGAAGCGCAGATCTAGATCTCGATCAGCTCGATCTCCCAATAGCCCACCGTTTCCTTTAGAAATAACCCGTCGGGCTCCTTAAATAAATTAGCGCCACGCGATCCTCCTCAGACGTGTTCTTTGTTCCTGTGGAAATTAAAAATTCAGAGGCATTTAGTGAAGGTGGCCAGAGTAAGCGTCTCTGAAGCTGGATGTAATCAGCCGCTGTGAGTAATGGTGAGAGTTACTCCAGCCTCAGATATGAATCTACCTCAGCTCTAATTGATTTATACGCTGCCGCTTTATTGCCAGATTCCTCTCAGCTCCCATTATGAACATACACCGCTGCGACAGCAAACAAATAGAGCCATTACTTAGAAAGAGCCGCAAAGAGCCCAAAGTAGGACAGCCTGAAGAGGACCGGCTTTCGGTTCAAAGTGTGAACGCAGAGTGTTTTCTCTCTGATCGCGTTTGATGGCAGTCGAGGCCCGGCTACAGAGCCACCGCAGAAGTAGTCAGAAAGAGCGACACGACTGCGAAACTGACAGAGAGACGTGGAAACAAACCCACAGATACAGAGACGAAAACACGGCCGAAATATATTCACACCGAGAAAACAACAACAACAGAACCGTTTGCATGAAGAAAAAGAAACATTTCTGAAATATAGGCATTTTGTTTACATTTTCATGACAAACAAATTTTTAACTGCAAATGTTCATTTATGCATTGCAAATGAATGCTTTATATTTTTTTCATTCTTATTATTGTATAAATAGATTATATTATTGTAATACAGTAATTTATTTATTTATTACAGTACTGAGAATGAGATTTTTTTTTTTTTACATTACAATAATGAGAACATATGGAGAAAATTAGCTTAATTGTTATGGAAATAATGTGACCATGCAAAAATAGTCCTAAAAACTGCATTCATATTATATATAAGACAAATATGTAAATACAGATGTGTATGTATGCATGTATGTATGTATATGTATATGTATATATACATATACAAAATTAGATTTTTATAATGACTAATAATGATATTATTTTATAAAGAAAACATATGTAATTTTATATTTTTTTAAAGAAAAATTACCAAAAATCTGAAATTATTATTATTATTATTATTATTATTATTATTATTATTATTATATTTTTAATAAAAATATATATATTTTATAGAACAATATAACTGAAGAAATATGAAAAATGTTTATTATTAGTCCATATGCAGCTCTTTCCAACTCCAAGAAGCAACGCATTAGAATTTGAACTAGAAGGAAGCAAGCATTGCTCCTCTTGTAGGTTAAATGCTGGAGTCTGTGTGTGTGAGGCCAAGAATGAGCTGAGCATCATGGGAATAAGAGTTCAGAGTGAGCGAACGCTTCCTGAGAGCTCAACACAGGAGAAACAGATGCTCCATTAAACCCATCATCAGTGCGGCTCTCCGGGAAAACGTCGCGCATTTCCATTCAGACCATCAGAGGCCGGAAACCAATGACAGAATACAGAGGAGTGTAAGCCACGCCCATCTGTGAAAACAGCCAATCAGCTTTCAGAAATCGCTTCACCTGTTTGTTTACTCAGTCTGCAAGAAAATCTGACAACAACAGTGTCATAAATATAGTTTTTATGAGCTCAAATCACACCAAGACGACTAGTTTTCAGGGTTTTGTTGTCAGATTTTATTGCCGAGTTGGAAATGTAATGTAATCATGGAAAATATGTACTAGAACTGAATGGAAACATTCAGAAATCATCATGTTCATGGGATTTCAGCTATAACTGTAACAAATAAACAAAAATAAATTGACAAAAATAAATTGTTGTTGTTGTTTAGTATAGTGTAATTAAAAATATTACACTATTTTCTATGTAAAGAATATTAAAAATTAACTTTGTAAAATTAAACTTTTACATTACATTATTTTTTACCTTTTTAAAGATTAAATATTAAAATTATTAACTTTAACACAAAATTTTATATCTGTATACATTTTATTTAAAAAGTTAATTAATATTTGATAATATTAACACATAATAATGCTTTTTATATTTGAAGAATAAATATTATTCTTAAGATTTCTTGTTAAAATCTTTACAACTGTGCACTTTCATTACATTAAAACATTTTTTTTATTTTTAAATGCTAAAACATAAAAAACAACATTTTATAGTAAATTTATACTATATACAAAATTTAAAAACCATATAAAACGTCTTATAATAATCTTTTATTTCATTTATTTGATCATTTAAGCATTTAATTTTTTTTATATTTAAAGAATATTAAAAATATTACAATTATGCAATTTTATTATAACATTAATTTAAAAACGTTTCTTTTTAAATAATTAAAATGATTAATTTTGATATTAAAGATAAAATTTAGAATCTATAGAAAATTTTTATATTAATATTTAATAATATTAAATGTTTACCATTAATCAATTATTACATATTAATATATAAGCCTTGAGTGCACATGAACTTATAACAAAAAAGTCGAGACTGATTCATGAGTCATTTTAACTGATTCATTAAAACGAATCAGTTCATAAGAGTCATTTGGTTAGAATCAAAATAGACATGAGGACGACACGTAAATATTTCTTAATATAATTTAATATGGTCCTTATCTTTCATTACATATTCATCAAGTTTTAGTTTAGTCTTATAAACATGGCTGAAATCAGGATTGTTTAATTGACGAGTCTCCTGCTAATGATGACACTGTGGCGGCGTTTCGTCTCATAAAGACCATCATTCTGATGCTAATGCTAATCTGAACGGATGATTCACTTTACTGCGGGCAAATATTACACCACTTTAGCAATTTAAGGCCTGTTTGCATTCTTTTCATGAGAAGATAGAGTCAAAAAGAAAAACCAAAAGAAGTTGAATTGAACGTAAATGCTAACCAGCGGCCTGTTTTCAGAGAATAATTGCTAGCTTTGATAAAGCGACATGCATTTATTGACGAGTCGCGCTGACGACTCTCTAGGGAGCGTGTGCTATGTGAACCCTGCTGCACGTCATCGATTCTGAATCTCATTATGACACTTTCATGACGGACAAAGTCAAATGTGAACGCAGTACACTTTCGCTCACTTCTGCCTTCGTTTTGCCTCCTTCCTTCTGTCTGATACTTTCCCAGAATCCCATTGATTTAAAAATATGAAAAACACATTATTATTATTATTATTATTATTATTATTATTATTATTATTATTATTATTATTAAAATAATATGATTTTAATTGTTTGAAAGAAAATTTGCCCAGAAAAAATAATATTAATATATTACAATATTAATGTCATTGTTATTTATTTTAATTTCTAAAATCAAAATATTTGTATATTTATATATTATTATTATTATTATTATTATTATTATTAAAGAAAATATAATTTAAAAGTAAAATGTCATTTATATTGTATAATTATTTTATTTTTCTTAAAGATTATATTAAACATACTTATTATTATTTGATTTTATTATTTGATTTGTCAAATAAGAACATTATTGAAAAAAAATATTATAAATATTACCATTGATAAAATCATTGTTTGATTTTTTGAAAATCAAATTATCTTTGAAAAACAAGCAAACATTTATAAACAAAAAAAATATTGTTGGTGTTGTTGTATAAAGACAAATATAACTGTAAAAATATTTGAAATTATCATTTGCAATGTAATTATTTTAATTATATGAACAATACTTATAAAATATATTTATAAAATATGAAAAATACTTCTATTATTAATAGTAAAACTATATTATATTTTTTGAATAAATATATTCTTAAAAAAAACAAAGAAAACAATAATTAAAAAAAATATAAAAATGTTTATTATAATAATATATTTATATTATTTAATTTTTAAAAAGAAAAGTAAGACCAAAACATATGATGTGCTATGTGATAAAGGTAACATTAGCCAAAGAGTTGATAATTTGATGTGGTTAAACCCTGCCGCACGTCATTGATTCTTACGATTGTTTCTCGATGTCAAAATCAAATGCAAAGCACTTTCTCTCACTTCTGCTTTGGCTTCCTCTACATTCTCAGAATCCCATTTGAAGATTTGTATCCATCACTGTTTACTCTCAACATGCACTTAAACAGCACGAAGGAAAGTGGAAGGAAAAACCACTTAAAAGGGGAGAGCGAGGTAACAGCGAACATCACCATAACCAGGATGCAATTCATCCAAATTCAATTTCTGGCTGATTTAAAGCGAATACAGCCAACGTGTAAAACGAGGCTTTTATGGGAATTGATCCTCACTTTCCCTGCTGTGTCCAGCGTACCTACGGCTTATTTGTATTCCAGCGTAGCGACTAGCATCGCCGCTAAGAGCTGGACTGAAGGATACCGGACCGTCTCTATTATGACCTGAACTTCCGTAACACACTGTAGTTTCTGCTAGGGGGAAAAAAAAAAAAAAAAAAAAAAAAAAAAAAAATCAGGCTGTTGTGATTAGAGCCCGACCAATATATATAGTTTTGCCAATTTTATCGGCCGATATGAGCCTGTCGCAGATATATTGGTATCGGCGAATATGCCGCCGATATGTAATTTTTTTATTTTTTTATTTTTTTTACAGAACATATAAACCTTTTTCCTGAGTAAACGATGAGCACCGCCATTATGCAGATGAAATGCTTCTAAATGGTGTAATTACGCTCCATTGTTTGCTAATGGTGACTAGTGTAGAGATGCGCGGATGAGCTCAAACTTCACGCGTTGCTTCAAATGATCCGCCCGCAACCCACCTGCACCTATATTTGATCCTCACATTACAATGATTCTAATTCTTAGTTTTGCATGATGATATGATGAATGGATATGGTTCATTTTTAACAGTAGACGTTAGATCTGTTCTGCGCATCACTGCATGCGTCTGCGGCGCACCGGAGCTGATCGCGGCAGTCAGTGCTTGTGTTTATATCAGCCGTGCCTTGTCCCAGAACTCATGCTTATCACATCGTGATATCACTCATGCTTACACAGCAGAGTTTGACAGTAACGTTGCAGATTGAAAGGTTAGTATCTTTCTGTAGTCCAATAGATGGCAGTGCGGTGGTGGCTTGAGTCTGTTGAATGGTGATTTAACGCTATGTTGTTGCTAGTTGGTGAGATGCAATGCTATAAAGTAAATAAACAATGTCCCCATCTTTTATTCTCACAATGAGCTCATCATACTCGTTTGCTACATTAGTAGGGCCCGATGATTTCCTCGATGCAGAAAACGCAGACGGAAGCACGGAATCCAATCATAAAAACTGAATTTACTGTATAACATGGAATTTCACGGAATCTGTCATATTTGTGATGAATAAATAAAAAAACAGGTCATTACACTTAAATCTAAATCGCAATAGGCCTATAGTGTCTGTGAATATTAAACTGCAAAAATACTATTTAAATACGAATCCTCATGTTCTGCGTATTCATTTGATTACAGAAATTGTGAAAAAATCTTATTCATTATTATTATTTATTCATTTTAGATGTTTACATTTGGAAAAGCTGTGCTTCCTGCATAAACCTGCCCAAAAACCCAAACTTTTGCCTGCTACTGTACTACAATATACACATAAAGAATAACGGCCGATATATCGATATCGGCCTTTTCTACTCCCTAATATCGGTATATCGGCTCTAGTTGTGATTTCAGAAAGTACTTTTGAAATAGCAGTCCAGCATAAATATACATTACTCTACTAGACAAAATACAAATTCTTGTTTAGCATAATTTAAAAATAAATAAACTTTTTTATATAAAAATATGTACAATTATACATTACATTTTTAATTTAAAGAACATTAAGTATTTAAAAACAAATCAAAATTAACACTTTATATTAGAAGTACTGTTTATTAAAGGGTTCATTTTAATAATAGTAATTAAATAATTTTAATTGATTCACTAAAAGGAATCAGAAAACCAAGAGAAGAGTCTTGTTTTGTACTTTTTAAATGCATTTATTTTTTCCATATGTAAAAAAAAAAAAAAAAAAAAAAAGATTAAATCCTAATAATTAACTTTTTATATAAAAATATAAAAAGTGTAATTTTTTTTTACTGTTTATATTAGTTGATTTTAATATTTTGAATAAAAATACTCACTTTAATAATGTTAACATTTAATATAAAATAATAAATAATAATATTGTATTATAATATTATATAATATATAATTATAAATATTATAATTCTAATAATTTTATAATAAGCCTTCAGTTCGCATAAATTGATAACTGAAGACCCAAGACTGATTAATGATTCATTTTTAATTGATTCATTTAAAAAAAAAATCTGTTCATATATTTGCAATGTGTCACGACGTGACAGGAAACCTTTTTTTTTTAATCATTAGATATTTAATTCAAACGGAAAGTTCCCAACTCAGCTAAAGCATCTAACGCAAACCAAATGCCCTGAAAATCATTTATCAGTGGCGTTTCTAAATGAATCTAGATCTGAATAAGCACCAATTCGTGAACTACCATGTATAAAAGCCTCTATTAGCATAAAACCCACACAGCAAACTCCATCTACGCTGTTAGCGTCACCACAAGTCCATTCATTACAACACAATCGGCCCTTTTTACAGAAACCAGCTCTGATACATCAAATTCAGCTAGCTAAATGGATGCTAGCAGCTTCACATCTCTCAGCTAACACCAATAAACAGGGGTTTTCGCAGCTTGGCGTCAAGCGCAGGGTCCCAATGCTCCCTGAAGGAGGTGTCCTGCTCCCACAGACGGCCTCAGGCATGGATAAGAGGATTATTCTCCTATTATCGGCCCCGTGAGGGCATTAGCGCGGCCCCTGCTCCAGCGTTTAACAGGGCAGGACCTTGCCCTCAGCGACAACATCATAATGGACGGATGCAGCCGCCACTGGGAAACCAGGCCGGACGGGGTTGAAAGAACACACGCTTTAGCCTTGGAAAACCGCCATCCAACCGCCGCTAGCATGCTAACTTGTTCACCTCACTCCGAGAAGCGAAGCGGACGTGGAGGAGACAGTACTGTCAGTCTGTGAGAGGGATTTTTCAACAGTTATTGATTTCACGGCAAGTTCAATTCACACGGCTGGAGCTGAAAGTCATTTGCTGTTAGTGTGCGGATCGGTGAGGACGGCTTCGCTTGACGTCTACGAGCAAACGCAATGTAGACCAACAGGTCTACAATGCCCAGAGAAAGCTAACGTTGTGGACGTCAATCCACTAAAACTAAATGTCATGTGACAACGAAGTCCTGATAATGCTAATTGGCTAATTTAGCAAGTCCCAAACCCTTCATTCCTGAGCTTTGATGTCAAAGACAGCAGACGGGAGAAATATAAGTCACTTTGAGAGGATTCAAAAACAAAATCAGACACTGGTAAAACATCTACTAGAATATGATGAAATACTAGCGATATACAGCTAATTTAAAAAGTCATTTCCTGTTAGCACGCAAATGTTTACAAGTAAACAACTGAGATCAACAGCGACTGACAAGGTTTAACCTAACACTATGGATGTGAATCAAATGGCGCTAAATGTCATGTGACTAGCAACTCTAGAGCTGCTAGTATCAACAAACTCCTGAAAATGCTAACTGGCTAATTTAGCTAATTTAAGTCCCAAACCCTTTACTCAGGAGCTTTGACGTCAAAAACGGCAGACAGGTGAAATATAACTCATTTTTAGAGCATTCAAAACAAAATCAGACACTGGGAAAACATCTACTAGAATATGACAAATATTAATGGTATACAGCTAATTTAAAAAGTCATTTCCTGTTAGCATACGGGATCGGTGAAGACGGCTTCGCTTGACGTCTACGAGCAAACGTAACGGAGACCAACAGGTTTACAGTGCCTGGAGAAAACTAACATTGTGAACATCAATCTACTAAAACTAAATGTCATGTGATTAGCAACTCTAGAGCTGTTAGTATCAACAAAGTCCTGATAATGCTAACTGACTAATTTAGCAAGTCCCAAACCCTTCACTCCTGAGCTTTGAGGTCAAAGACAGCAGACGGGAGAAATATAAGTCACTTTGAGAGGATTCAAAAACAAAATCAGACACTGAACAAAATCACACATCTACTAGAATATGACAAAATATTAGCGATATACAGCTAATTCAGAAAGTCGTTTCCTGTTAGCACGCAAACATTTACAAGAACAAATGAGAACAAACAGCGAGTGAGAAGGTTTAAGCTAACACTGTGGATGTGAATCAACTGGTGTGAATGTCATGTGACATGTCATGTAACATAATGTCCTGACAATGCTAATTGGCTAATTTACCAATAACGTAGCAAGTCCCAAACCCTCCTGAAATTTGGCGTCAAACACAGCAGACAAGAGAAATATAAGTCTATTTCATACTTTGAGAGCCTTCAGAACTAAATCAGACACTGGGGAAACAACTACTAGAATATAATGAAATATTAGCAATATACAGCTAATTTAAAAATATATTTTCTTTTAGTGTGGATCGGTGAGGGTGGCTCCGCTTCACGTTTACAATCAAATACAATCAAGATCAACATTTACCAAGAAGGTCTAAGCTAATGTTGTGGATGTCAATTAGCTGAACCATAATTATCATGTGACTAGCTAGTATCAATGAAGTCTGATAATGCTAACTGGCTAATGTAGCACTCCTGAGCTTTGACGTCAAACACTGCAGACAGGAAAAATATAAGTCACTTTATGAGCTTTTAAAACTAAATCAGACACCAGGGAAACATTTACTAAAACATAATAAAATTTAAACTATATACAACAAAATCAAAAAGTAATTTCCTGTTAGCGTGTGGATCAACGCTTGACGTTTACAAGCAAACACAATGGACGGCAACTAAGGAGGTTGAAGCTAATGTTGTGGACATCAATCAACTGAAGCTAAATATCATGTGACTAGAAACTCTAGAGCTGCTAACATAAACAACGTCCTGACAATGCTAATTGGCTAATGTACTAATAACGTAAGTCCCAAACCCTCCTGAAATTTGGCGTCAAACTCAGACAGGAGAAATATAAGTCTGCTTCACACTTTATGTGCCTTCAGAACTAAATCAGACACTGGGGAAACAACTACTAGAATATAACGAAATATTAGCGATATATGGCTAATTCAAAATGGCCGCCGACAGAGAAAAATGCTTGCAAGAACAAGATGCGCAATGCAATTCCACATAAAATCCAATCCTTCTTCCTTGACAAAGTCATTCGATTGGCTAAAACAACTTTCTTTCAGTGCCTGAATAGAAAAAAAATAGCTAATTACTTTACACTAGGGCTGGGCGATATGAGCAAAAATTCATATCTCTGTAATTTTTGGCTGATTTGCGGTATACGGTATATATCTCGGTATTTTGTGTTTAGATTAAACAAATAAACAAATAAAGAGAATGTAACCATGTAGGCATATATTACGTGCAAAAAAAGGTTAAAATCACATTACATTCTAACACTGTAACATTGCAATCTAAAAACAAAAACAATGCTTTTAAAGCAGAAGTTAAATTTACTAAACTAAAAATTAAAATAATAAAAAAGCACAGACTAATTAAATAAAAAGGCTATTTTGATTAGGCTACCCCATTACAGTCACTTTACAGTTAGTGCTATCATACAAATACACTTAGCCTCCTTGTAGGTTTAAAATTCTACATATATCACATTTACTGTTCAACTACAAATATTTCAGCAAAATCTATATTTTAGTCAGAGTTATTGTGCTCCTATTTCATTGCACTCTGTCTATTTGACGCGCGGCGGTGCTCGTTCTGAATGAAGTCTGTGAAGTTTAGCAGAGAATCGCAAAGCAAAAGCTCATGCACTTCTGACAGCAAAATGGAAATATTTCCATGGCTTTCTAACACTTACAGAGGGAGAATATACCTGTGAAATGTAAGTTATGCATTAAGAAAAACAGCACATTTCAAACACATTAAACAGCGCGTCTCTGTCAGTGGCACACGCAGCCTTTCTGTCAGAGCATCTGACGGGGCGAACCGCTTTAAACTCAAACTATAAAATATAGGCTACTATATCTTACAAGTTTTTTAAAGCCTTTCATATAAAGCTTGTCACATGTCACAAAACTTTAACAATTTAATCAATCTTTTAAAATGTAATCAAATGAAAATCAATTTACAACAAAACATTGCATTTTTATTTTATCAGATAAGATGCTGCACAACAGAACTGTATAAATTAATAATAATAATAAAAAATAACTTGATTGTATGATATCCCTTAAAAATATTATTATTATTATTATTATTACTTTGAGAATTGCATTTTAGTATACAGTAGTAATATATTCGGTCATAATTTCAAGTTAAACCGGACTTTTATTTTGACGGCTTGTCATGAAGGTCTTTCAGTTTTAGTTTCAGCGTGTATTTGACGGTAATTTTTCTCAAATTAAACTGCATAAAGCTGGTGAAGTGATTCTCAGAGCAGCTCTAGAGATGAAATGTGTTCTTGTCCTCATATATTGAAACACAGACGCTGAAAACACCGTGTTTGAGTTTGTGTATCAGGCGAAACCACTCCACGCGTTCACACAGAGACACAGAACATACAGACGTATGCACTGACTGGCTGCGGTAACATTTATTTCTGTTGTGTGATAGGACGTTAGATTAATCCATATTGAGTAAAAATGTCCAGAGATTATTATCATTATTAACATAAATTTGATCATAATCTCGATATGATATCATTTATCGCCCAGCACTAATTCAGGCTATTTATAGAACGTGCTTGGCGGGCGGCTCAGAGACTCCATGCGGGCACCACGTTGGTGACCCCTGACGTAGCAGATGTCAATCTGAAAATGGCATCTAACTGTAGCTAACGATGCTAGGCTAACTAGCTAAACTTTGACTCCAAATAGCTTTTTTTTTCTCCAGTAATTTCAAAATATTCTTCAATAAAAGATTATAAGCCTTGAATCTACATGAATCACAGCATTGCACCAAAAACCGCACTTAAACTAAAACGGTCTTTAATGAAGCAATAAACACCACGAATGACGTGATCGAACCAGAAATGATGCTACAACATGAGTCACTGATGGACAATGTCATATTTCTCTCGCTTTTCATTTCCTGACAAGCACAGGAAGCGTTTCCAGCGCTAATGCAGCATAATGAATGAACGGATCGCTGACTGTAACGGACACCGCTGAGGGTCTCGTATGGAGACATCAGCCGCTCCTCATATAATTACTGTCAATCAGGGAAGCAGGAAGCGTCAGGAGAGTCTGGAGACGCCAAACACGCGCAGGACGTCCTGCTACAGGACACTAACCTGGACATCACAAAACAAACTAGCCTGTGATGGTCTTATAACATTGATTTGTCCATAATGACAAATTTATTAAAAAATATTCAAAATAAATTTTAGTTCTGTTAAAATTATTATTTTTTTTATTATTTATTTTTTTTATTTTGAAGAAAAAATAAATTGGGTTGATTAGAGAAACTTTATGACCGTAAAAAGGACAATCTGAAGAAACACCTAAAATATTTCCTAACAAATTGCAATTTATTATTTTGCACTAGAAAATATAAAATAAAATAATAAAGTAAAAAATAAAATAAAATAAATCTAACTAAATAAATTAATTTTGTATTTTGTTTTTGAATATCGAAAAATCTCGCAAGGAAAAACTGCATAAGATATTGAAATGTTTTTAAAACAGTTAAATAGCTTTTCCCACTTGGTTTTAACTTGTTTATACCTGAAAACATAGAATGACAAAAATCTGTCAAGTATATATTTATATTCACATTAAAAAAAAAAAATAATAAAATAAAATAAAATAAAATAAAAAAAATATTATATATATATATATTAAATATTCCTTTTACTTAATTTTAATTATAATACATTATAATATTAATATATTATATTAATATATTATATGCCCATTCGGCAAGATTATAAGTTGACAGAAATAAATAAAATTAATAAAGAAATTTACAGTAATGTAAAATATAATTAAAAAATATAATAATAATCACTATCATACTTTGTAAGAACCCATATGATTTTAAAACATTAAGATTTTAAATAATGAAATAATCAAAAATAATCTTAAATATTATTTTTTCACTTTTTCAGTATAAAATGGTTCTGAAATAAATATTTAAATATTTAAAAAATATTTAAAAATATAATATATAAAATATATTACACACAAAAATAGCAACAAACACTCAATCTAGTATTTTTAAATCATTTAAAAATTATTCCTATGTTCACTAAATTGCGATATAAGAATTTAATAATTTTGTTAACATAAAAACCATTAGTTTAATATTTTATCGTGTATTATGGCGTTGATGTGGACATGATAATTGACTACATGCTAGCAGTGATGCAACTACAGGAACTACACGAAAAACCCATTTGCTGCCAATGTTCAGGCTGCAGGGCTACATGGGAAATCTGGACACGTGAAACGAACAACTCCAGCATTTCCATCAAAACGTAACCAGCTAGAAACACACTTACGAAAAGAGGGACGACGAATTTGTTCGGAAACAGTGTGTATGTGAACCGAAACACGACGTGTAACAAATAAATGATGCTGAAATGATTCATATTGACGCAGAATTTCAGATAAAGTGCCTCCTGTGTGGCCAGAAGTGATTTTTCCTTCCTCCTGCAATGTTTTCTTTATAAACCATGTGTTTTTTGGGATATTTGACCCCTGTCAAGCACACACACAGGACCCAATCCCCGGGGACGCAGAAGCAATCTGCTGAGACAAAGGGCCCGAGCAATGAAAGAGCCTGTGATTGCGTTCGACCGCGTCTTAAAAAGATGTCATACATCAAACAGCGCAGCAGATAAAACGGCGTCCCGCGCGAGTTAATCAGCCGAGTGCTTGCGCCGACACACAAACATTTGTCTCAATCTCACGCAGAAGCTCCCGGCCGCCTCGTTCATTAAAACACACAACTGTAAATAACTTTGGATAACGGCATTACAACAAAGAAAAATCACATGAGCCGATGCGATGCATGCAAACGAGTCGACCTTGAAGGTTCTGTGAACTCGTTTACGGCTAAATTACAACTACAAACAGCATCTGAGGTGCTCAAATTAACCAAATTAAACAATCAATCTCCTGATGACGCAAAAGCAATATTTAGTATACTATTTATACAATTTCTGCAGTATATAGTATGTATACAATGATTAGTATTGGCAAAATGCATGAAAAAAGCATGAAACCTACTTAAAACAAGAAAAAAAGACTTAATTGAAGATATATTTTCTATACTATTTGAGCTTTCCTGTAGCTCAAATAGTAGAGCATGGCGCTAGCAACGCCAAGGTCATGGGTTCGATTCCCAGGGAAAGCAAGAGCTGATAAAATGTAAAAACTGTAACTTCAATGCAATGTAAGTACTAAATGCATTAAAGTACTAAATGCATTAAAGTAAAAGTCATATATTCTCTTAAATAATAAATTACGTAAGTTTGGTTCTTACATGAAATTTTGTTTAAAGAATGTTAAAATGTTTTCTTTAACTAAAAAACAAATTATATAAATTTTCAATTTATAATTAATATAAGAATTTTTGTAATATAAATTTTTTTTATAATTATAAAAAAAATATATATATAAGATGTTTAAATATTTTTTTAACTGTTTGTGTAATTATTTAAAATAAATTATTTAAAATAATAATTATTATAAGGCATTACTAGTCACTAAATATTAATTCAATAGTACTTAATATTTAACAATTTTTTTATAATAATAATTAGTATATGTTTTTATAACACATTATAGAACATTTTTGGTAAAAAAAAAATATATATATTATATATACACATATACACATATACATACACACACACATCTATGAAACAAGAAAATTTTGCTTAGAAACAAAATTATGAGCAGTGTATTATAACAGACTGCTAAAAGCTCACAAAATTTATTAAATCTGAATATCAGACCTTATTTTTCATGATAAACACTCAAATTTTCATGATAAATATTGATATTTGTAACAGACTCTTGAGTAAGAATCTTGCTTTCTAAATTAAAATATTATATTTCTGAATTAAAAATATTATTTTTATGACCACATTAGAAGATTTGTTTTATTGCTTTAAGCAAAAACTCACTGAATTTTTCAGACATTTTTCCAGACAACAAATTTTAATATCTTCATTTTACTCAAAAGAGCAGCTTGAACATTATTCAAAACATCTAATTTTGTGTTTTACAGAAGAATGTCAGTCAAACAGCTTTCAAAACCACATGGAATATAAATAATGATATAAATGGTATTTTCAGCTTGACTGTAGCACATTAGATGTTAATTTGGACAAAAACAATCTGATAAATGACTACTATTTACTAAAACCGAACAAAAGTACACAGTAAAAAATGTTTTTTTTTTTTTTTTTCGTAAGCTATAAATGAAGCAAAGATCATTTGGAGTAGGTTTCACAAGAAAATACTATTTTAGTCTTTTTAATGCAAAATTTAAATGTGTAATTTGCTGATTAAAATATTAAGTGTTGTTTTCTGAATTAAAAAAAAACTATATATAAAAATATATATATAAAATAATATATTATTATTATTATTATTATTTATATATATATATATATATATATATATATATATATATATATATATATATATATATATATATATATATATATATATATATATATATATATAGATAGATATATAAAAGATAAGTTTATGCTTAAAAAAATAAAAATATCTGCCAGTGGGGTCAGAAAAATAAACTTCAATTCAAACAATATTATTTTTAAGAGAAGATATATTTTATTGTTTTAAGCAAAAACTCACTCAATTTTGATATTTTTCCAGAAAACAAAACTTAATATCTTCATTTTACCGAGAAGAGCAGCTTGAACATTCTTCAAAACATCTAATTTTGTGTTTTACAGAAGAAAGTCAGTCATGTAGGTTTCCAAATCACGTAGGTTGTATAAATACTTAAAGAAATGTTATTTTCAGGGTGACTGTAGTGTATTAGACGTTAATTTGGACAAAACCAATTTGCTAAATGACTATTATATACTAAAACTGAACAAGAAATACGCTGTAAAAGATGTAAATAAAACAAATCGATCATTGGAAAATACTATTTTAGTCTTTTTACTTCAAAATGTTACTTGTCAATTAACATATTAAATATTGATTTCTAAATCAAAATTAAATAAAATTTACATTTATGCTTAAAACAAGAAAAATATGCCAACGGGGTCAGAAAAATGAACTTGATTCAAAGGAAAAACAATATTATTGTAATGACCCCATTAGAAGATGATTTTTTTTTTTTTTTTTTTAGAAATTGGTTTAAGTGAAAACTCACTCAATTTTGATCATTTTAAAGACTTTTTTTTATTTTTTAAAACTTAATATCTTAATTTGACTGAAAAGAGCAGCTTGAACATTCTTCAAAACATCTCATTTAGTGTTTTACAGAATAAAATCAGTCATAAGGGTTTCAAAACAACGTAGGATGAGTAAATAATGACAAAAATGATATTTTCAGGGTTATTGACGCTAATCTGGACAAAAACAATATATTAAATGAGTACTATTTGCTAAAATCAAAAAAAAAAAAAATACAAGAGACTTTTTATTATTTGAGTATGTTTTACAAGAAAATACAATTTCCCGTCTTTCTACTTCAAAATTTCATGTTAAATTCAATCTTACTTGCTGTTTCTTTGAAATTATATGTGAAATTTACTAGCAATTTCGGTTTCAGTGTAGGAGCAGGTGGCAAAAACGCAGTCCGTTTACCTCAGTTTTGGTGTTTAAACGTCTTTTGTCAACATAATACTGCGCTCTGTCTCTGTCGACCTCTTAAAAAAATGGCCTGCAACAGCAAACCCTTGACAAAAAGCATCCATCTGGCGTGTTTTCCTCCAAGGAAAGCCATCAGCGCTGGGCTCCGGAGCGTGAGTGGTGGCACGGATGAATGTGTATCAGCTCATGCCGGTGAATTACATTCTGTCAATATGGAGACACAATAGAGCTCATGACCTCTCATCCGGCCCTCGCTCTCTTAAGGAGAGCGCTGAGAAACACAGTCCCTGTTCATTCATCCTTCACCTCCATCTGAAACGTCTTTGAAGCGGCTAACTGGGGTCTTTCTCAGCGTCTTTTAGCTTGTTATCATCAGGTCAGCCTCTTTAAAACAGAACGGTTCATGTCTTAATATAGACGGCATTCAGAGGGAAAGAAAAACAGATTGTGACCTTCATGAGATCTGTGACTTGTTTTTAATACTATACATTTAATTTAGTACAAAAATGTCAATGTAGGATTAAAATAATTCATTAATATGCTTCTCTATGAAATTTCACATATAATTACAAAGAAATAGTGAGTAATATTGAATTAAACATGAAATGTTGAGGTACAAAGACCTCAAATAGTATTTTCTTGTAAAACATACACTAATAATCTTTGAAAAAAAAAATTTTACAGTGTATTTTTGTTTGGTTTTAGTAGTGGATTGTTTTCATCCAAATTAACATCTAATACACTACGATCACCCTGAAAATAACATTTCTGGTAATATTTACACACTCCACGTGGTTTGAAACCCATATGACTTATTTTCTTCTGTAAAGCACAAAATGAGATGTTTTGTAGAATGTTCAAGCTGCTCTTTTCCATTAAATGAAATTAATAGGAATAGATGGGGTTGAGAACCAAAAATTGCAAATAAAATAAAATAAATAAAACTCCAAAAAAACTTTAAAGTAGTCCATACGACTATAGTACAAGTTTTCTTAAGATTTGAGAGAAGAATATACAAAAGTTTGTCATGTTTTAATGAAACATCTATAATGAATTGTTCATTAATAAATCACAACAACCCCATGCTACAGGTATTGCCATTCATACAGGCTACAGCGGAAGTTATTTTACACAGCTACTCGAAGTTTCCGGTTTTCGAACGCGGACCGTGAAAAAGGCCTGTTGGAATGAACTGTAAATCCAAAATCAGTTTAAATTGCTCCCTCAGAAGTGTTCAGCCTATATAGACTGTAGACAAAAATTCAGTCCACTACATTTATACTACACTAGGCAGAGCTCTCAAAAATGTGTTTAAATAAACGGGGAACAGACAGGGAAGCAGAGGCCAAGATGCCCAAAGGCTCATCTTAAGAAATGTTCTGCTCTATGAACAGGACACATAATGCTGTCTCTGAATTATTAATTAGCAGACAACAAGGAGTCAGAGTCGCTGGGAATTATCTGAGGAAAGGTCGACTCAGGGTCTCTTCTCACCAGGAGCAAGACACTCGTTCTCTCTCTCTCGACTCGGGTCGCCAGCGTGAGGAATACCCCTCCTTCATGAATAGCACATCTTAAATCTTTAGAGACAGACGTTCCCAAAAGCCACTGGATTTGCAGTGGAATACGTAATGACCTCTCTAACAGAGCGAACCGCAAGCATTCGAACCGCTCAACCTTCTCAGGGAATTCAGTGGATTACAAAGACGTGGAACTAATGCAGTGTTTGGGAAGTGAAACTTATTTGCCAAGTTAGAAACTGCTCTTAATATAGAGTTCTACTCTTTTTTTTTTTACCTACAAAACACTAGCTATTTTTAGCTACTAGAAAAGAATGATATTTAAGGGGGAAACAGCTTTAAAATGGTGAAATAGTTAGCTACACAAGCTAACAAAAGCGCCTAATGTTATGCTATTAGAAATAACGCTATTTAAGAGAGAAATAACCTGAAAGGGGAAAGAGTTAGCTAAACAACAAGCTAACAAAAAACTATTTGCTATTAGAAAATGTTATTAAGTAGTTAGCTACACAAGGTTTTGTTACGTAACAAAAAGCCTTTAGCGTAAAAGTTGTTAGCTGTATAATAAGCAAACAAAAAGCAGCTATATGCTGTTACAAAGAATGCTAAATGGGAAACACATGAGAAAAAGATGAAATAATGCTTTTCAACTCGTTAACATTAGCTAAAACAAGGCCGGGAAGATAGCTGCACTACAAGCTAACAAAAAGTAGGCTAACTAAATGTTCTAACTAAACATTTGAATTATATTTATGTAACAAAAACCACAATTCATATAAAATAAGTAAATGCATAAATAACTATTAAAATTAATACTTGTTTTTCTACAGAAATAAGTGTCTAACAATCCAAGTAGTAGAGACTTCTTAGCGCTTAGCTGCGTCACTGTTTTTATTTAGCTCGCCTTACTCCCGAACACTGAAGCAATGTCAAACAAAGGCTGTGAAAACATAATTATGGATTTTCAACATGATTCCTTCAACCGTAAACCACAGGCTAAGTGCAAAACACAATGCTAGGCACTTTGCCATAGCACCTCCTTTATCTTTATCAAATCACCTTTCTCGCTCTCATGATGAAGTGCTGAGATCAGGTGAGGCTAGGCAGAATGTTCCGGCCCCTCACATCCAACATAACACCTCACATCCATCAAAACGCGGCGGAAAAGGGGAAAATAATGTTCCCGACTCCTTTCCATTAGCTAACAGAAGGCTACTTTGAAACTGCAGCTCGCTACAAGCTACTCATCATCTACAGTCAGGCTAGCCTTTCATAAAAAGTTATAAGCTACACTATAAGCTACTACAAAAATCTGCTAGCTACACTGAAGATATTAAAAACGCAAATATCTGTGTATGATATGGTTTTGAAAACACGTGTGTGACCGCCACTTAAAAATACAGATAAATTTAGTTAATTGCTAATTTTGTTGTTAATTTTAGCTAATTAGTTCTATATAGGGGTGTAATGGTACACGTAATCTTACCGAAAATTTTCAAACAATAAATGCCGTTATGACGCTCTTTGATGTGGCGCAACAGATCGCTGTATAAACACCTCCGTTTAAACACCAATGCAGAGCGCGAGTCAGCGCAATAATCCCTTCCTCTTTACTACTACTTTTAACGTGAAATAATCACGAATGAACATCTCATGCCTCATGAAATCACTCAATCAGTGTTTTAACCGTGGAAAGACGTCAATAAAACAGCTTGTAAACAAAATGTCATAGCATTTCATTTTCCTTCAGGCAATTCATCAGTGTCCACAGCTCGTTAGTTAGCAAAGAAATTATGTCTAGAGAAGAAAATTTGCGAAATATTAGACTACACACTCATATTTTACTTACCTGTTAGTGATGTCTAAATTGTTGAATGTATGTTTAAATAAATCTGTTATGAAGCAAGTTATGACAGCCTATGTAAATAAATATATTTCAACAACAAATAGAAATGTTATAATTTAGAAGTTAATTTAGCTAAAACCTGCATTATGTGCAGTTTACATGTTTGCATACAATTTTTAAGTTGAGTGCTGATTATTACATTTAAAAATAAATAGTACATGTATTTAAAGGAAGAGCAATTTGTTCAGTTAACCACTGTTTAATTAAAAATAAATAAATAAATAAAAAATTATGTTTAGTTTTGTTTTTCTTCCCCCTGCTGTACCGAAACCATACCGAACCGTGACGTCAAAATCGAGGTACGTACTGAACACCCCTAGTCCTATATAATACCAGCAAAGGGGGTTTAGATTCAAAGGTTTCTATGAAGTACCAAGGTTTCAAGTTTGGACTGGTTAGCGTGGACCATACTGGTATATTCTCCAACTACACCATCCGGTTCCATAAAGCATCTTTCTCCATCGACAGCTGTTCAAAAGTAACCAAGCATTCTGACTAATTAAATTTCCTGCAACGTCAGTGTTTCACCAGTGACGGATCTTAAAAGTGAACCCTGTCTGCTGCGATACGGATAGTCAAATTGTGTATATGCTGCACCACTGAATAAATGGGAATGCTAACAGACAGCTTTTTTCCAGGTATTATAGACCTCCCTGTGAAGAACACACTTGAATATAGCCTGAAGATGTACTGCTCCACACTACACAGAAAGAGAAGAATGAGCTTTTTCTCACAGGCACAGACTGTCAATAGCGGAGTCTTTCTCACTCTCTCTCTCTCAAGAGTGCCAGGAGGGCTGCTATCCATCAAACCCTTGAATTGTACAACACAGCGAACGAGCAAAATGCAACATGATGTATGACCCTCTTTCTGGTCACTTCTTAAAGACCAAACATCACCCCGTCAAAGCACTCGAGTGTTTTGTAGTTTAGCAGCGCGGCAAATGTGCCCGCATTGCGCGCCAGAAAATCTGGATCAAGCCTCTAACAGACTCGAACGCTTCAGTGGTTTTGTCAGTCAAATCCATAAAGTTCACAACAAGAGGTCAAGAATAGCAAACACAACGTCAATTGGCAGAGCCAACAGACCTAGACGGAGCTACCAATAGCTGTTATTTCAAACAAACAATGCATCAAGTTTTTCCACAACAACTGATTGTGTTGTTTGAGCTTGTTAATTAGATGATGACCCATGGTGTAATTACTTCATGCCGCTTTTACTTGGGGAATAGATGCGACTGAACCATCCCTAAGCTCGTGCTCCAGCTGTGTTGCTGTGAAATCCGCTGATGAGGAACTTCAACATATGGAAGCATCCCAAAGTGTACTGTGTGATCTTTCATTAGGGCCCGCACTTGTTCGTAACCGTAATCAGGGCAATTTGCTACTTTTCAGAACACCGGTGCTTGATTTATCGAGTTACTTCAAACAAGCAAACCCTATCCTTGTTCAGATCAAATCAGATTTTCTTTTTCAGGAACCAGGAAGCGTTTTCTTTCACCTTCACACTAATGCATATCTACGGCCGCAAATCAATGGGGCTTGAATTATGAATCCCCTCGAGGCGTCATTGCGTTCGGAACGCAGCGAAGAGGAAAGTGCAATCGGCCTTTAAGACTGCAGGAAGCACACTGACCACAGCAAGGTCCGATAAGAGGAAGGTGAGGAAGATTTATTGCACCGTACTATTGCTTGCATTGCTTGGGAAGGTTTGGGCTCAGCTTGGGGCGTCTTACTGGGGTTTGGTGAGTGTCTAGAGACTCCACAGTTGAGTCCAATTCATCGCTCTGACTGATGGATGGCGCCGTTGTGCGCACCTGAAGCCTGTTACAACAAGGGTAACGATGTCACCGCCTGCATATTTCACAGCGGCATTAAACCACCAATGACCTTGGACTAAAACAAGGGAGGGTGTGTAACGTGAAGCATGTGTGGACTCTGGGGCCAGTCATATGACTTTTAAAATGTCCCCTACCACCGATACTATAAGGTGGGGCACTTTTATCTTTCATCCTTTGCCTTCTACAGGAAAAAAAGGTTTATATCCCTACTGAAAGAAGCATGTCTTATGCCAACCTAACCTGGTTTGCTGATCTTAGCCAGTTAAAGCTGGTCTAGATGGTCTCCCAGCCTTGGTACCCTTCTAAAACTAGCAAATCAGTCCAGGCTGAAAGACCAGCAAACCAGTTTAGGCTGGTCTAGATGGTGTCCTAGCCTGGTCGCTCCAAAAGCCCTCTAAAAGTACCAAATCAGACCAGGATGAAGGACCAGCAAACCATTTTAGGCTGATCCAGATGGTCTCCCAGCCTGATCATTCCAAAAACACTCTAAAACTAGCAAATCAGACCAGGCTGCAGGACCAGAAAACCAGTTTAGGCTGGTCTAGATGGTCTCCCAGTCTGATCATTCCAAAAACACTCTAAAACTACCAAATCAAACCAGGCTGAACAATTTTGATTATTTCTTTTTTTTTTTTTTTTTTTTTTAACAACAGGATTGTTAAGTAATCATGTGAATGCATTTGTTTTCGAATTCTTCTTTGGATTTTGTCACTTTTACATGCAAATAGTGTAAAAAGCCACTTGGATACATGCAAACAGTGTAAAAAAGACATTTCTGTTGTCAAATATACAGTTTTAGCATGCATTGGATGGACGAGATGAGATTTGACATCAGGCTGAGATGTTTGTCTTGTATCTTATTCCTGTCCATTTAACAATATCTGCAAAATATGATTAGGCCACGGATGTAATTGAATATATTTGGCTTACTCGCAGGCAAATGGAACAATCTGCAATTCTTTCTGATCAGTGTGGCTAAAACATCCCGGCCCAGAATCGATACGAGCGTCATACAGTAACAATCAGAAAAGCACTTTGTCCTGCACTTGTGCTTGTGCCCCATGAATGGAATTATTGATCTACACCAAAGAGCATCGACACAGTGACCAACCGAACCCTCTACTAACTGCAGCGCACACATACAGTACACGAATGGTCAAGCGAAGGACAGACGCAAGCTGCACGCCTATGGGAAAGACAAAAAAAAATAAATAAATAAAAAAAATAAAAATCACAAATGAGATTTTTTCTACTATACAGCAAAGAAATTAAATGGAGAGCTAATTGAAATTTACGTCTCCTGCTTAGATGGCTCCCCTGAGAAAAAGGCCCCGGTAATTTCACACGTATCTCGTCTAGAGTTTCAGAAGAGATCTGAGCAATGTGCTCAGCTATACAATGAATACAAAAGTCTGCAATCAAAAGAACTCAAACATTTCAACGGACTCATTTTTATCTGTACGAGTTTTAGTAGAAACATCTGAGACAAAACTTTGAGAAATATATCAAATTTATTAAAGTCAACACTCGCAAGTCATTTCCTTCCATAATGAGTCTTACTAGTAAGTTTAAGTTTTACTAGTAAATTGTTTATAATAAGCAATTAACGACAAACATAATATTTTAATAAATTTTAAATAAAATAACTGTAAAATAAAAAAAATATTTAAATTTAATATTCAAATAAATTCATCAAATAACAATATAACATTAAAAATGATTTATGTTGACTTTATTTGGAACAAGAAATAAAAGCCACAGAAATTATTAAAACTATAGAAATGAATTTAAATAAAAGCTAAAAGCTAACATCAAATATGTTCCTTATTAGCTTTGATTGTGTAACATCGTGCAACATTTCACTTTTAGTGCGACAAATTACTTGTTGCATGGTGCCTGGTTAGAACGTAGTGTCCTGAGCTTTGAAAGAGCAAGGTAATGTTCCTCCAGGTGGTCAGAGTGACCTTGAGGGAATCTTCTAGAAAGCGCCCGGGCCGTGAGAGATGGCAGATCAGCTTGAAGACCCTAAAAGCAGATAAAGCCGCTGGACTGGGTTTGATGTACGGCCGGCCGTTTGATGGTGGGAGCTCAGAATGGATTGCCTCACAGCTTTTATAAACAACCATAAATTAGGACAAATTTGTCAAACGAGAAGAGACACAGTGAGTCAAGGCTCAGAGCAGCACAAATAAAAGCGTATCACAACATCTCATCCATTACGCTGTCAGATGAGCGCCGCGGGCGGCGTCTCATGACAATATGCAGATATACAGCTGACGATAACAGGCCTGCTGATTTACTGTGACCACAGAGATGCTGACGAGCACCTGCTTTACGCAAACAACCGCAGGGAACGACGCAACGACTTCTCCATCAGAACGCATCCGAAGAATCTCTGTGATTTGACAGAAATGTCACGATTGCCTCGTGACGCTGACACTGAGCTGTTTAGAGGCTCATTATAGTAATATGATGAAAACAAAACTAGAATTTCATGTTGCTAAGTGGTTTCTTAAATGTTCTAAGAGTTGCTATGCTATGTGCTTGTTGCTGTGTGGTTGCTAGGTGTTTGAAGAGCTTCTATGCTGTTACTAAAGTGTTGCTAGGTTTTAAAGAGTTACTGTGCTGTTACTATGGTGTTGCTAGGCGTTTGAAGAGTTTTTGTGTTGTTACTAGGGTGTTGCTAGGCGTTTGAAGAGTTTTTGTGTTGTTACTAGGGTGTTGCTAGGTGTTTGTAGACTCTCTTTGCTGTCACTAGGGTGTTGCTAGGTTTTGAAGAGTTTCTGTGTTGTTACTAAGGTGTTGCTAGGTTTTGAAGAGTTTCTGTGTTCTTACTAGGGTGTTGCTATGTTTTGAACTGTTTCTATGCTGTTACTAGGGTGTTGCCAGGTGTTTGAAGAGATTCTGTGCTGTTACTAGGGTGTTGATATGTTTTGAAGAGTTTCTGCGCTGTTACTAGGTTATTGCTAGATGTTTCTGTGCTGTTACTAATGTGTTGCTAAGTGTTTGAGGAGATTCTATGTTGTCACTTGGTGCTCAGGTTGTTAGAAAAGTTGCTATATGGTTACTAGGGTGTTCTAAGAATTGCTATGCAGAGTCGCTCTGTGGTTACTAGGGGATTATTTAAGTGTTCTAAGAGTTTCTATGCAGTTACTAGGGTGCTGCTAGGTGTTTGAAGTGTTTCTATGCTGTCACTAGGGTGTTGCTAGGTGTTTGAGGAGGTTCTATGTTGTCACTAGGTGCTCAAGTTGTTAGAAAAGTTGTTATATGGTTACTAGGGAGTTTCTAGGGTGTTCTAAGAATTGCTATGCAGAGTTGCTCTGTGGTAACTAGGGGATTGCTTAAGTGTTCTAAGAGTCGCTATATAGTTGCTAGGATGTTGCTAGGTGTTTGAAGCATTTCAATCCAGTTGCTAGGTGGTTGCTAAGCTCTTTAAAGAGTTACAATGTGGTGACTAGGCAGCTGCTAGGCGGTGACTAAGGTATTCTAAGAGTTGCAATGCAGGGTTGCTCTGTTACTAGGCAGTTGTTAAGGTGTTTGATGAGTTTCTATGCTGTTACTAGGTGTTAGATGAGTTTATGTGCTGCTGCTAGGTGGCCAAAGTCGAAAGTCCAAGTCCCTCAAAAGCACTAAAGCTGTACACTTAAGGCTGGGGGTTTATTCAAACACGTCTTTCTGAGGTACATGAATGTACCTGCGCTGTAGCCACAGAACTGCTTTGCGTGTTTCTCGGCACACTTGCGTAATACAGTGGGGCCTCGTGAATATTCATTAGGGTTTCTGATGTTGGTAATTGCTCTCCAAAACCGAGGATAAAAACACTGATAGCGGGGAGCAGGAGTAAGATCTGGCTTACAGAGGAATGCACAGCGGGAGAACAGAACAGACAAACCAGGCCAGTTCTTAATCAGGAACTGTCAAACAAACACTTCAGACTGAAATACACCTTCGTTTATATACCGCATAATTAAGATTTCACGTTGACGAGGCTTCTGAAGCCAAGGAATCGCTAGAGCACTTTCCCATTCATTGCACCATCCAATTTCCCCGCTTTCTGATGGGGACTCGTTAAAACTGAAGGTTCCAGAAGGTTTCAGATCTCCAGCGAGGGAGATGACAAGCCAGTGAGCCCTGAAAGAGAATCAAACTCTAGAGAGATCTGCAAATAGATGCAAGGGGAAGGAAAAGTAGAGAGGAAGTCATGAGAGGAAAAGATACACTGAAGAAAACCAGAGGTGCAAATTTCACATCTGCCCTCTGAAGCTGCGGCACAAAACAGACAAAACGGATTCACGCGGTAATTAAACGTCTACAGCGTCAGCCGTCAGGTCTATTGTTCAAACAGCAAGAGAATAATACTAAAAATGACTCAAAAAATTAAGACGGGGTCATGAAACAATAACAGACTTTAGGCAGAAAAGAAACGTTGAGCGTTCAGGCTAATACAGCAAAAAACTTCGTAAAATTAAGGTTCAGTACAATACAACGTATTGATAGGCTCGAGTTAATATATGGCTCCTACAACACAAACTTAAAAAAATAATAATAACAATGAATAAAAATAAATAAAAAATAAAATTAATAATTACATAAGCAAGCAAATATGTACAATTGAAAAATAAACAGGTAAATAAGTAAATAAATGATTAAATGTATAAATAAATAGTAAATACAAATAAAATATAATTAAGTAAATATTTTGCTTTGTATTAAGAAAATTAATGCAAATAAAATTATTTTAAAAAATAAGGAATTAAATAAAAAATGAAAAAATGTGATTTATTAGATCTATTTATTTATTTAGTTGATAGGTGTTGCTAGGTGTTCTGAGAGTTGCTATGTAGTTGCTAGGTGGTTACTAAGGAGTTGCTAGGACGTTGCTAAGGTGATCTAAGAGTTGCTCATGCAGTTACTAGGTGGTTGTTAAGCTGTTTAAAGAGTTGATGTGTGGTTACTAGGGTGTTGCTAGGTGTTCTGAGAGTTGCTATGCAGTTGCTAGGTGGTTACCAAGGAGTTGCTAAGATGATCTAAGAGTTGCTATGCAGTTACTAAGTGATTACTAAGGTGTTTTAAGAGTTGCTGTGCAGTTGCTTAGGTGTTGCTAAGGAGTTTTAAGAGCTGCTGTGCAGTTACTTAGGTGTTGCTAAGGAGTTCTAAGAGCTGCTATGCAGTTGCTTGAATGTTGCTAAGGAGTTCTAACAGTTGCTATGCAGTTGTTGTTGTTGAGCTGTTTAAAAAGTTGCTGTGTGGTTACTAGGAAGTTGCTAGGTGTTAAGATGTTCTAACAGTTGCTGTGCAGTTGCTTGGGTGTTGCTAAGATGTTCTAGAAGTTGCTATGTAGTTGCTAGGTGGTTACCAAGGAGTTGCTAGGGCATTGCTAATGTGTTCTATGAGTTGCTATGCAGTTGCTTGGGTGTTGCTAAGGAGTTCTAAGAGTTGCTATGCGGTTGCTTGGGTGTTCCTAAGGTGTTATAAGAGTTGCTAGGTGGTTGTTAAGGTGTTCTAAGAGTTGCTATGCAGTTGCTTGGGAGTTGCTAAGGAGTTCTAAGAGTTGCTAGGTAGTTGTTAAGGTGTTCTAAGGGTTGCTATGCAGTTACTAGGGCGTTGCTAGATAGTTACTACTAGCCCAAAGTCAAAAGACACTAAAAAGCACAAAATTCTAACCTGAATAAACTAAAAACCTAAAAAGCCTGTAAATTTGTCATGTAGAGCTGAATTTAACTGGAACAGCAGCTAAATCACGTACAATAAGACGAATGAAATCAGTCCAACGTTTGTTGGAAAGCTCTGCTTAACAAAATCACAGTGTAGCATCAGCGCATGAATTAAACAGCAGCGTTTCCTCTGGAGTTAAGTGTGCGACACTTAGCCGCTAGCAATAAAGCAGCGTGTCTTTGTCACTTCCTCTCTGCCAACGAACACATTAGCTTCAAATGGATCTGATCGTTGCAACATCCTGAGACATTCAGCAGAAACTAACGTCGACTAAACACCGTGAGACCATGCTTTTTTAGGCCACTGTAATCCATAAAATCTCATTTATTAATGGGATCATATCACACAAAACCGGATTTTGCATGTCTCTGTGCTCTGTCTTATACAAACAAACCTGAAATTGCCATGGCGATGATGTCACAGCTCAAAGCTCATTAACATAACCGCATAATTTCATTACACACAAAAAAAATTAAGCCTTTTCAGGCCATTCTCATTACTGTAATGCCAAAAAGCATGCTAATTAAAATATTTTAATGGAAAACATGAAAAGGTTTAATAATTTAATACTAATTATTTTTATTTTTCTATAAATATTTAATCTAAGAAATAATACCAGTACTATTATGCAAATATTTATATTTATAATTTAATATATTTATATATTTTCATGATGAAAAGATTAATACAATAAAGAAAACAAAGTGAATCAAAGGTGACAATAAACAACAATTAGAAGCTTTATTTTCTTTATAAAAAAAAAAAAAAATTAAAAAATAAAAATAAAACAAATGACAATTAAAGGCTTCATTTTCCTTATGAAAGATAAACAAAATAACTAAATAAAATTAAAAAAAATACAATTAATTTTAAAACAAACTATTAAAAGCAAAAAATTAAAGCCTTATTTTCTTTATGAAACAAATATTCATAAAACTGAAAAAATAAATAAAACTAATGATTAATTTTTCATTCTTTATGAAAAAGTTACATGACAAAGTGAAACAATGAATTAATAAAAACTTTCAATTTAAGCCTTAATTTTGTTGTATGGGAATAAAAATAAAAAATAAAAATACAAACTAATATATAAATATATAAAAAAAATAGTTACTGTTTAATAAATAAAATAATAAAACAAGTAAATGCATAATTTTCTTAAAACATATATGAAAATTAAATTAAAAAATATGTACACCCTATAAAACACTACAATAAATAATATACTGCATAATGTACTTGCAACTGTGAGTGAGTTTCTGTAACATGACGTATGTCAAAATGAAACTAGATATTCAAGATGGTCAAAGGCGAAATGTGATTTTATCCATCAGGAATTGGCTAAATGCTGAAAACGGAAAAAAATAAGAGCAAATGATGCCATCAGGATAAAAGGTAAGTCAGTGATTGCGTTTCATATTCATAAACAATGTCAATTCTGATTTCATATGAACCATGTGATAAAATATGTCATTTATTCATGTGTATTTTGTCAACAGGATCTCTGATCTGACGGAACGAGCGTCCCGTTGACTCATCTGGCCGTTTCCCAAATCCGGCCCGCAGCGCACCTGGGAATCTCTCCGAAACACTGAAACCCGAACCGGGAACGAGAGAGCGGCCAAATTCCTCACATTCCTCCCGAAACACACTGGAAAACACATTCACGCCGGATCCGTGTGAGTGAAACCAGTGCTGTTAACCTGCTGATAACACGCTCAATTAACGAATGCAGCGCTGCCGCAGATGCTAATGAGTCACCGTTTATCTCCACACTTCATGGAAATCACATCTTTACATTTTGAGTTGGTTTTGGGTTTTTTAAAGAGAATGCTGATTTTGCACTTGAGGAAAGATAATCAATATAGTCATGTAATCAATGCGTCTCTATAGAGCAGGAACCTAATGGAGAAAAAAATGCAATGAGAATTAACAGAAGCTGAAAATGTGGAAAGAAACAATGCTGCTAATGCAATAAATAATTGAATAAATAAATAAGATATCAAAAATAAATGAACAAATAACAAAAAATTTAATGTTTTTATATTTTGCATCAACAGTAAGAATAGTAAATAATAAATATAAAATATTAATAGAAATATAAATTATAAAAACACAAATATAAATAATAAAAAATAATTAATAATAAAAAAATTATAAATAAAAACTCAAATATCAAAAATACAAAAATCAGAAACTAATATATTTTATTAGTTTTGTAAATAATATATTAAGCAATTAATATAAAAAAATACTGATTATTACCGATCAGAAAGGTAAATAGTAGAAATAATACAAATATAAAGATAAAGCATTCTTCTGAATTTCAATGACAATTTGGGATAATTACATAATTTAAGAAATTGTACAAAAATAATTCAATACAATTAATAAAATATATTCATAAATATATGAATATAAAAAATGAAAAATAATAAATAAGTAAACAAACAAATAAATTTTATATTTATATATAAAATCTGTATTTTCTAGGGGTGAAATACGATCTGGACATGTTGTCATGAAATTCATCCTCTTAACATTTTAACTGAATCTCTCGGTCAAACCCTGAGCACACACTGAGCGTTGTGTGTTAAATATCTATATGTGAATACAGACGTCTGGAGCTCAGACTAAGCAGATCAGAGCGTGATGTTATGCGGAGATAAAACGGGGATTGTAAGGTGCGGAGCGGCTCGTGTCCAGCTCCAGCTTCCTCCAGTGGAGACGTCAGTGAACAGGATTATGGGAAGATGACAGTGAGGTGAGTCTCCCTGATCAATAACAGCTGATGTCCGTCCCACCTGTCATCCGCTGCCGACTCCTTCATTTCTCTATTTTGACTCCTGACATGAACACACCTGACGCTTTTTAATGAAAAACAACACTTGAAACTCTTGTGAAGTGCTTTATTTTCTCTTTGATTGACGGGAGGTGCTTGACCTTCAGAAATAATGACGGCAAACTTCAGGAGGTCAACTATTTCAATTTTTATGCTTTTAATATAAGGTTTGCAACTATTGCAATAACTGGAGATAGTAAGCTGTATGTTCATATATTAGAAAATGGTCATTTAATTACTATTAAATTATAAAATACATTTATTCAATTATTGGTATTATATTACTATTTTATAAATAAATAAATAAAATTATACTAAACACTTTTTTGTTTGTCAAACTAAAAATCTGTATTTATTAAAAATATTACAAAATTAATATATTTAATATAGATTTGTATCATTTAAATATGCATTATTTATAATAAATTATATAACACTATATATAATATTAATAGCATTAGTATTTATTTATATAAATGACTATAAAAATAATATTTGTTTTTCATTAAAATTAAATTGTATTTATGCATTTTATAAATATATAATTTTTTTATAATATTTATTAATACATTAAATATTTAAGTAATATTTTAATTTTTATAGATGTTATACATATATTTTTTAAATGTTTTAATTTACTCAATAAATACTTATATATATATATATATATATATATATATATATCTTAAAACAATTTATATATTAAAATTAAAATGTTTATTGGATTTTCTAAATATATATTTATTAAATTATGAATATATTACATATTTAATAAATATATTGTGTACATATATTAAACCATTTAAAAAAATATATATACATATATACATACTATTTTTACTACACTGAGTTGAATATTAATTCAACAGAAGGAACCTATAAGGTGGAACAGGCCAGAATCACCATTTCAAATGGAGAAACAAGCTACTCCTTACGCTAGGTCAGTTTTATGTTAGATAATACTTCATCTAATATCACCCACAACAAAAACTTGGGATTTGTGCCTCGAATGCTTTAAACGAGTGAGACACCTAAGCCTTCATCATTGTCCCATGGCAGAAGCGCGGTCACGCATCCCATATGGCGATCTGATCGGATTATCCCACAGCAGACCAATAAAGATGTAAAGAGTGCATGAAACTGTTGGAGTCCATTCTGTCTGCTTTCATTCAATTATACATGAGCGCAGATGAATCATTCATGGATATTATCTCAGCAGACGAAAACTGCGGACGACAACGGAGGAGAACAAATGAACGCGGTGTTCCTCTGTTTGTCCTGATGCATTAACCTCAGGAGACCTCGACGGGAGGATGATCTCAGCGCTGAAATGTCGAGGTGACCTTCGAGGTTTACGAGCCAGCGGCCGCGCCGTTCGCTAAGTGCTCCATACGAACGCGGGTCGCTCTATATCATCCATCTATCAGTCTCCTACTGACCCAGTGTCCAACTGACCTTTAGCATGAGTCACAAACACATTAAACGCAGACCGGCTGTCATTGCTATGGCCCATGGTGGTTCGACACATACGTTCTCTGAACGCTTAATGTTTGCTTTAGTGCTGCAAAACACAAACACTAAACAAAAGAGCTTGGTTGACATCTGTTTGGTCTTTGAATTCTGATTTATCAGTGGTTTGTATGGAAAACAATGTGCATTTATCAAAATAGAGGCTTTTACGGAACTTAAACTTAACATGGCGTAAAAACTGACGCTATTTATTACTTTTATTACCATTCTTGGTCTTGTTTTAGACAGTTACATGTTATTCTGCAGACAAAAAAATGCTTCCATTTCATGAAAATGCAGCTTTTTCTGTCTCTAAAACGACTATCCTTTTCTGATGACATCATCAAGTCCTCACATTTTAACCCCGCCCCAAGCACTTTTTACCATCCAATCAACTGCAGAGAGACAAAATCAAGTGCTTTTTTCTCTCAATGAAGTTCCTGTTCCATGACAATACGTCATTTTAAAATGGGTTGCGAACATTGTTTAGAGAATCTAAGTTTGCAAACTACCCATACTTTACAGTATGCAAAATCAATATTAGTTCACAAATCATTGTACATTGTAAAACAAGTACTTATTTCACATACTGTTTATAATAGCACAAAACACAAAAGTTTGCCTTTCACTAAAAAAAAAAAAAAAACTGATGACATCATCAAATCCTGGCATATTTTTAACTCCGCCCCTCAAACCACCTGTCATATACTGTACATACACTTTTCACCATCCAATCAACTGCAGATAGACAAAACTAAGTATTTTTTCTCATCAAAGATTTTGTTTCGTGAAATTTTATAAAGTAAAATGGGTTGCGAACAAAATGAAATCTGAATTCACATACTCATTGATATTACTGCATAATTCATCATATGTTGTAAAACAGTAAGTATCCAACATACTATTTTAAACAATGCAAAACACAAAATACAAAAAATGTTTGCCATTTTTAAAAATGCAGCTTCCGCATATAAAACAACTTTCCATTTCTGATGGCATCATCAAGCCCTTGTTTTTAACTCCGCCCCTCAAACCATCTGCCATATACTTTATAAACACTTTTCACCATCCAATCAGCAGCACAGACAAAATCAAGTAGATCCCGTTTCAAGAAAATACGTCATTTTACAAAGTAAAATGGTTTGCGAACATTGTTTAAAGAATCTGAATTTGCATACTACCCATACTTTACAGTACGCAAAATTAATATTAGTACATTAATCATTGTATGTGGTAAAATAGTACATATTCCACATATTATTTTAAATAGTTCAAAACAGTTCCTTTTCATAAAAAAAACAACAACTCCAAAACAACTTTCCTTTTCTGATGACATCATCAACCACTTGTTTTTTTTTTTTGTTTTTTTTTTTACTCCGCCCCTTTAAACCACCTGCCATACACTATACACACACTTTTCACCATCCAATCAACTGCAGACAAACAAAATCCAGTCCTGTCCCATATTTTTTCCCGTTTCGCAAAATTTTATGAAGTGAAATAGTTTATGAACACCAGGGAATCTGAATTCACGTACTATCCATACAAAATTAATATTAGTGCGGAAAACATTGTATGTTGTAAAATAGCACATATTCCACATACTATTTTAAATAGAACAAAACAAAAATGTTTGACTACTAAAATGCAGGTTCCTCCCCCTCTAAAATGACTTTCTGTTTCTGATGACATCATGAAGTCCTCATCTTTTTTAACTCCACCCCCAAGCCATATATAATTACACTTTTGAAAGCACGCACCAGCGAAGTACATGCATATTAAAAGTATGCAAATTGACACTTGATTCTCAAACAAGCCCCGCCCCCTCAACTCGCCGGCTCGATAACCGCTGACGCATTTCGCCAGGATAATTACTCCCCTCCTCATCTCGTTGACCCTCACACTACGGATGACCTGGGATCCGCCTGAAGCGGTTTTATTCCCAGAGGTGCCGAACACTCTTTCTCCATCTCGTCTGACACAGCACCCCATCATTCTTTTATGCGTCCCCCCCGTGCAAGTGCAGGTACACATCAAACCCATTAAAGTGTCGAGCTCCAGTACATAACGGCTGAAGCTTTCCTGGAAATGCTCAATTCTGCTACGAACAAGCGGGAGGTCCGAGTGTAGGTTACTATCAGCTCATACTAATGTAAAAGCACCCTCTGCAAATACACTGCAAGCAAATATATAGTCACATACTGCAGCCGCTGTAAAATTGATGAACGCGCTGATCTTTCGCCAGCGTACATCAATGAGAGAACTTCTCAAACACTTACAGCGAACAAGCAAATCAAGCATTTGTATCTTGTAGGCAGTTAGAGCAGTGAACACTGGCTGTGTTATAAAACCTAGTGCTGTCTACGGCCTACACAGACAGCGCCCTTGTAAGGCAACAACAGAATTGGAACACTGAAAATAATACTAAAATAAAATAAAATAAAAATAAAATGTTTAAGTATATATAACAAATAATCTCACAAATATAAATATAAATAAATTAATTATATATATATATATATATATATATATATATATATATATATATATATATATATATATATATATATATATATATATATATATATATATAATTAAGCTAAAATTTAAAAATTACATTATTTAGATCCTCTAACTGTATTTAAAAAATAAAATTTAGATCCCGGTTTCTAAAGTACATAAAATAATTTAACAATAAAAATAATAAATAAAATAAAATAATTTAGATCCTCTTTGTATATTTGTATAACTAAAATAAAATTTAGATCTCATTTAAAAAATACATAAATATATTAATAATAATAATAATAATAATAATAATAATAATAATAATAATAACATAAATAAAAGAATTAGATCTCTTGTTTTAAAAGTACAAACATATAAATATAAAATAATATATTAATATAAATAAAAATAGAAAAAGTATAAATAAAAAATTAAATAATAAAAATATAAATAAATTAAATTATTTAGATCCTCTAACCGTATAAAAATAAAATTTAAAAAAATCAATAAAATTTAGATCTTTTGTTTCTAAGGTACATAAATATAAAATAATATCATGAAAAAAAAATACAAATAAATTAAATTGTTTTTTGATCTTCTAACTGTATAAAAGATAAAATAAATTAAAATGTTGATTGCTTGTTCCTAAAATATATAAAAATAAATATAAATAAAAAAAATAAAATAACATTAAATAAAATTATAAATAAACTGTAGATTTGTTTCTAAAGTATATAAATCATAGCTTTTTTATAAATTACAAATTTTTTTGGGGAGGGGGGAATCATAAATTCATTGTTTAGCACAGTTACCTTTTAACTACAACTAGCTAACTAGTTAACATCTAACTATGTATATTATATATTTAGTCTAGTCAGCAACTTCCATACAACCTGATGCAAACTGCATGAGAAACTTGACTGAAATCAGTTGCTTTCATTGGAGTTCTGTGTTAGCACAATGCTAACCTAATGCTGCGATTCTCTAACAAGTGTGAAAATACAATGAATGCACAAATACTGGGTAAACACAAGGGAAAAGTAAGTAATTTTGCACAAGACATCAAAACTGCATCACTTTCTGGAACATTTTGAGGTCACCAAAAACATACCACTGTATGCTAACACATGTATGCTAATATTTAGCATAGCTACACCTGCCAGAACGAGCCGGCTGCAGGTTAACACACACGTGTGGATGCGTGTGTATTGTTTCACGGCCCATAATCCTTTCTGCCGGTCATTAAGTGTGCATTTTACAGCCGGTTCTGTCACAGATTGGCGTGGGAAAGCGTGGCTCTTAAAGAGCTTGTTGAAAGCGCTCATCCTTATCAGCTCCAGCACTCCAGGCTCCTCCGCGACACGCAATCCATCACGGCACTCCGCAACACATTCGGATATTCCCGCATCAGACTTCAGGATAGAAACAGCAAACTCACAACAAAACAGCTCTTCTGAGAATTCTTCAGCATACTCCAATATGATATATTCTGTCTGAAAATGAACAGGTAATATCTTGGTATATGAGTGTTTATACTCAATTATTAGCTCTTAGTCAAACTCTATAACCAAATTATCACATTATCATTCCTTTATAATTTATTTAAAAAAATAATAAAATAATACAATTAAAAATTCATTTAAAAAAAATGGTAAAATTAATATTAATTTTAGAAAATAAAATGATTTTAAACTATTAACAAAAAAATAAGTTAACGGATCTTAAAGTAGGAATATGGTTGTCAATATAGAAAAAGTTCTGCTTTCTAACTACAACTAGCTAACTAGTTAATTATATACTTTAATATTTTGAATATTTTGCTTAAATAACATGGATGGATGACTGACTAAATAAATAAACAGTCACTACTTCAGTTTTCATATTAATTTGTAAAATAATAATAATTATTTAAATAAGTAATTGGAAAAATGAATCATCAGTTTTGTTACATCAAAGAAAAAATAGGAATGTTCAGGCAAATACGTCAAAAACAATACATTTATCTATTGAGTACAAACACACACACACGTATATATATGTGTGTGTGTGTGTGTGTGTGTGTGTGTGTGTGTGTGTGTGTGTGTGTGTGTGTGTGTGTGTGTGTGTGTGTGTGTGTGAGATAATTTTGGGGGAAAAATAATCATCACTAATAAAATAAATACATTAGTTACTCTTGAGCTTACGGTTTTTGTAAAATAATAATAATAAAAAAAAATCATCATTATAATCATGTTTCTTAAATCAAAGAAACATATAACCGTTTAGAGAAAAATGTCAACTTTTTTTGTAAAACCTACATTGAATTTACAGGCTTGTTTTTTACGTAAAAATGTACAGCCTTTTTTACGTACTACAAAAATATAAACATAATAATATAAAGGTAAAAATTTAAGTTAAAAAGGGGAAAAAAATAAAAATAAAGTGGTAATAACATCATTATAGTAGTCAGTTTTCTAATGTCAAAAAACGTACAATCATCCTACTAAACATGTAAAAAAATAAATAAAAATAAAACTTGAAAATAGTACAATATGCCATTTACAGCCTTGTTTTATGTACTACAACACGAACTTCAAAATAAATAATATTACTAATGATATATATATATATTTTTTTTTTTTTTCTTTTTTTTTTTTTTTAAATAAATGGTACCTACTTGAGATACATATTTTTAATTTATTTATTTGTGTTTTTTTTATGTAAAATACAAGTTTTGTAAAAGTTCCTCATCATTAGAGTCAGTTTGGTTACGTCACCAGTCCACGTTTAGCCCCCTAACAAGTGCAGTTAATGTGTAAGTGTGCCACATCAGTGCTAGCGGTGGCTGTTGTAGATATAAGTGGTCTGATCAATCCGTCAGCGCACTGGAGTGATAGCGGCCCGTGGGACTCGCTGCGTAAATAACACAATGTCCATTCATGCAGCAACGATGAGCGTTTTCATACATAAGGAATGACAGATACTTATCCCACTCCACTGCCGCGAGAACTAGACACAAATCCCACTACTTCATTCAGCGCCGCAGACTTGATTCCTCTCGTCCGGCTGCTGGCACCCACCCGCAAACTATAAATAGACTGCAATGTCCTGCAGGGAAGCCGAACGAACGGAAGACAACAAACGGTGAGCTCGCTTCATCAGCCAAATCGAGTTACAGTAGAAATCAGTGGCAGGGAAATCCAAGCGCAGCGTCAAAAACTGAGGACTTTTGAGTTTGGACATCTTTAGATAGAGTTTGGGCCAACACATCAGGACAAAATCCTTCATTTTGAGACATTTAGAAACACGTTTATTAAAACAGAGATGGTTTATGACTAGTGTGTATGAGTAAATAAATATTTTGAGGACAAATTTACCAAAAAAAACTGACAAAAACCTCAACTAAGGCCATTTTGATGTACATTTATTAAAACAAAGATGATTTTTGATCATTTGAGCCAATAAAATCTGACAAAAATCTCAATTTTGAGATATTTAGAAACACATTTATTAAAACAGATGGTTTCTGGCTAGTGTGTGTGAGTAAATACATATTTTGGTATAGTCTGAGCACAAATTTACCGAAAAACTGATAAAAAAAACCTACATTGAGGCCATTCAGAAGTACATTTACAAATAAAAAAAAAAAAGATTTTTGATCATTTGATCCAATAAAATCTGACAAAAACCTCCAATTTGAGACATTAAGGACATTTATATTTATATTATAAATGCATATTTATATTTATATATACATTTTTTTAAAATAAAGATGATTTATGACTATACTGTGTGAGCAAATACATATTTAGATATAGTTGTAAAGCAAATTTACCAACAAAAACAGACAAAAAGACTCTGTTTTGAGAAATTGGGGACATTTAGATATACATTTATTAAAATAGAGATGATTTGGGATCATTTGAGCCAATAAAATCTGACAAAAACCTCCATTTTGAGAGACTGAGGACATTTAGATGTACATTTATTAAAATAAAGACAATGTTTGACTAGTGTGCGAGTTAGAACATATTTAGAAATAGTTTGAGGACAAATTTAACAACAAAATCTGACAGTTCCTCCATTTTGGGACATTAAAGCCATCTAGATATAACTGTATTAAAATAGGGATGATTTTTGCTCATTTGTAATCTGTAATTTGTAAATGTAATCTAACAAAATAAAAACTCAATTTTGAGACATACAAGCCATCTAGATATAACTGTATTAAAATAGGGATGATTTTTGCTCATTTGTAATCTGTAATTTGTAAATGTAATCTAACAAAATAAAAACTCAATTTTGAGACATACAAGCCATTTAGATATAAGTTTATTAAAATAGGGATGGTTTTTGCTCATTGTAATCTGTAATTTGTAAATGTAATCTAACAAAATAAAAACTCAATTTTGAGACATACAAGCCATTTAGATATAAGTTTATTAAAATAGGGATGGTTTTTGCTCATTGTAATCTGTAATTTGTAAATGTAATCTAAAAATACCTGCATTTGGAGACACTGAGGACATATAAATTTATCAAAATAAAGATGATTTTTGAGTCTTATGTGTGAGTTACTACAAATTTAGAACAAAATCTGACAGTTCCACCATTTTGAGACACTGAGGCATTTAGACATAAATGTATTAAAAAAGAGAATTCTTGATAGCTTGAGCCCACAAAATCTGATTAAAAAAAACTCAGTATTTAAAGACACTGAGAACATTTATATATACACATTTATTAAAAGAGAGATTTTTGACTTGCGTGTGAATTAGATATAGTCTGAGGACAAATTTACCAAAAAAATAAAAAATAAAAAATGTTAAAAACCCGGCTTAAACCTCTATTTTTGAGACTTCAAGGACATTTAGATGCATATTTATTAAAATGATAACATTTTTGATCATTTGAGCCAACAAAATCTGAGAAGAAAAAAAAAAACTCTGTTTTGAGGACATAAAGATGATTTTTGACTAGTCTGTCTGAGTATGATGTCAGATTTACCAAAAAATCTGACAGAAACTCCATTTTGAGACACTGACGCCATGCAGATGTACAGTTATTAAAATAGAGATGATTTTCAACTAGCGTGTATGAGTTAGTACACATTTAGACAGTTTGAGGACAAATTTACCTGTAGAAATGAGCAAAAACCTCCATTTGGAGACATTTAGGTTTACATTTATCAAAAAAGAGATGATTTTTGATAGTTCAAGTCAATAAAATCTGACAAAATCCTCCTTTTTGAAGACATTTAGATACACATACAATTTGTAGTTTGTAGTGTGAGGACAAATTTGCCTATAGAAATCTGTCAAAAACAGTCTTGGAGACATAGAGGACATGCATTTATAAAACAAAAAAAGTGAAACAAGCATCCTAATTTATTCAAATATGTCATGAGATTATGATGTAAGTCCATAAAGAGGGTGTGGCTTTAAATTACTCCACTGTCAAGCCTGGTTTTATGCAAATCCAGCACGGGATACACTGAAAAGCACACCGCACCGAGACAGCATGTCCATTACTGTGCAAAAACACAAATCCACCCGTCATGAAATATTAAAAGCCGACAGCCGGTCGACCGGTGTAAGAAACGAAAACACCCTGAACTCCAATCTCACCCTGATTCATACACATCTATCACATATTCAAGAGAAAAGCAAAAGTTCAGTCCATGAGAACCCACTGGATGTCTTCCCATCAATGTCTTCGCTTTAATTGCACTAAATAGTGGAATTGAATAAAGCATCCACAATAATGCACAATGCATTAACATAATGACATTTTACAACAAAAATAGTGCATTAAGCTATTCTAAGTGCATGAGAACCATCAGAAGAAAAAAAACATGAATATATAAAGAAAGCATCAGTTTTGGAGCATGCAATTGATTTCTAAAATGACTGATGTTCATAAATCATTCACAAAACGCGCATAAAGACGCAGTTTTCTTAGTCTCGGGATGAAATCGTCTACTAGAACCTCTCCAGACTCTATCTACATGTTGATTTTAATAATTGAGTGCGCTGAAATGAAGTGTTGCTCACTAGTTTTCAGCAGGTGGGCATTTCTAGACTCATTCTCAGAAGATCGCATCGCTCAAACAGAGCCGGCATCAATGTGCAAGTACAAATCAGATGCATAAGCAGACTTTCATTATAAATGGGCTTGAAATCAGATACGCGAGGCTGGCACGGCGCACGGTGGCATCAATTCTCACTTTACACAAGCGGGGCTTTGGGCTCCTGTGGGCGGGATGACTGTCCCACAGATGAAGCTGGTGGATAACACTCCCAAAAAACGCTAAAACCGGCTGTAAAATGTTGAAATGCATGAAAAATGAGTTTATTCCTAATGCGCAAAACGCGTCTGGAGCGCAAACTGCGCGCTGGGCACCACCTTCTCCGAGCGCGTAACTGCACTTGTTCAGACGCTCTTCGTCTGAAGTGGATGTTTTATTCCCATCCCTTTCTGACACTAAAACAAAGTGGTTAACTGCTCTTACCTTGTTTTAACGAACGCGTTCCTGTGTTCTCCGTGATTCAGGACGCGCAAAAACCTCCTTACATCTTCGTGCGCGTCGCGCGAAGGAATAAAGCACGGTAATAATCCAAGGAGAGAGCAGATCCAAGGCGATAGAGAGAGCTCCAGCGGCGAATAGCGGTGTAAATCCCCCGGATAGCGCTGCGTTTCGCTCGGCGCGTCTGATTTCGAGCTCCGCTCCGGAGAAACCTCAGCTGTGCGCGCTGAGGAGGGCTCGAGGGTGACGTCATGGACACGCCCACCCACCGCGCGCGCTCTCTCTCTCTCACTCAGACTCCGCCCCTGCTTTAAAAGACGCTCGCGTTTGGCCCCGCCCCTTTCAGTAACGCGCTGGCTCAAGCCACGCCTCTTTAGAATCATCTCAAGGGATGAATCGCGTGAGGAAATGTGGATTTGCACATTTCTACATATTTCATATTTCTGTAAATGTAATTATTCTCAAAAAGGATTCTTGCTATATTAATACAGTAATAAAATCAAATTCAATTAAATATTTATTAATACACTAATAAAAATCATTCTTTTTAATTAAAATCAGCAGAAAGACAAAATACTATTTTAAAAATAATTTTCAAAAACAATGTTTTTTTTTTTCCTCATTACATTAATGAGAATGAGATTTGATTAAAGTAATAAAAAATGAATTGTACTGTAAAGGGAATGTAAAAATGCTATTTTAATACAAAAACACTCAAATAGTAGAGCATGGCGCTAGCAACGCCAAGGTCATGGGTTTGATTCCCAGGGAAAGCAAGAGCTGATAAAAACTGTAACTTGAATGCAATGTAAGTCGCTTTGGATAAAATGCATATATCTGCTAAATGCATAAATGTAAAAAAATGCTACAGTAAATCATATTAGCCAGTTAAATTTTACAAATTTATTGTACACAAAACTGATAACAGACTTAACAGCACATTTCATGTAATTTTTGTGAAAAATACTGTAAAAATAATACATTCTTAAAAAATTAAATATTTCTTACATTTACATTTAGCAGATGCTTTTATCCAAAGCGACTTACAAATGAGGACAATAGAAGCAATCAAAATCAATGATATGCAAGTGCTATAACAAGTCTCAGTTAGTTTAACGCAGTATACCTAGCAAGGTTTTTTTTAAATTATATAATAAATAAAAAGAAAACAGATAGAATTGAGAAAGAACAGAGCAAGCTAGTGTTAGAGGCCTTTTTTTGCTTTTGTTAACTGTATAGTAAATAAAAAAGAAAACAAATATATAGAATACAAAAAAGTTTTAAAAAGCTAGTGTTAATTATTATTATTATTATTATTAATTTTAAGAAAACAATATAATTCTTAATACAATAATAAAAAGAATTATTTTGGGGCATAATTATTGTCCTTTATGAACTGAAAACAGCATAAATGAAAGACAATACAGTTATTAATATAATTATTCAACATTTAAATTATTCATTTAATTTATTTTAATGCAGTAATAAAAATCATTCTTTTTGTTTTTCATTAAAATCAGCATAAACAAAAGACAATATATTTACATTTTAATATTATTAATATAATTATTTAACATCTAAATATTCTATTTATTTTAATAATAATAAACAAACAAAACAAAATCACATTACAGTAATAAGAAAGAAATTCTCTTGATTAAATAAGCCTAAAACCTGAAAAAAAAACTGAATTATAATGTAAAAATGCTACAGTAAAGCCTGTTTAAAAATGTACATATTAATCTATTACATCTAATTTTTTGTAAACTACTGTAAAAAAAAATAGGCTTTGTGTACTTCTGTTTTCTTAAAAGTACTTTTTCTTAATATTTTCTTTTGACATTAGGGTGAAAAATAGTCATGTAGCACCGATTTTTTTATTTTATTTATTTATTTTTGCAATTCTACTGCATAGACAGCTATGTTTTATTGCAAGCCATCTTTTATGAATTCCTCCTTTAGGAAACTATCACAACTACAGCTTCAGGGGTTTATAAAAACTAAGATCAGACCTTCAGATAGCTGAAGATGCATTATTATACGCCTGGGTTCAGTCTGGAGCTGGTAAAGGAAGACGGGGCTGGACGAGTCACCAAAGTTTTGGCGTAGCAGACCATGACCTCCTGACTTTCAGTAACTTCCATGCATATTCTCAGCCTTTGCTTCTTCTGTTTGATACTGTATACCTATGCCACATGTGTGGGTTGCCGCACATGCTGATCGGCTTTGGCGTGAGAGCCAAACTTAGCCTGAGCGGAGGCCAGTCGGCACCAGAACGCGTTGGCAACCAGAAACATCTTCTGGAGTTCGAATCTTCCACAGCAGTCGCAAAAAACCTGCCATTTTGCCAACTGTTACACAACGCGCTCTTCCGTTTTAGGCTGATTTCATGATTCATTTACACTTTTGAAAGGGATACCCTGAAGGCTTCTCCTTCTCCTTACAAGTAAATCTCTTGTCCTTCCTTTTTACTGATCTGTCACAAAGCGGCTTCGGTTTGCAAGGTCGTCGCTCTGATTTAACGATAAATGTTCAGGGAGTTTGAGGTGACTGGAATAAAAGATTAAAACAAGCAGTTCCTGTCAGTTCTGCACTCAACAGATTAAGTGTGCTAATGTGTATGGAAGCATATTTCCACCACATAAGAAAAAACTGTCAAAATTATGACTTTAAAAATCTAAATTATGACATACTAAACCACAATTATGACAAAGTCAACATTATGAGATAAAAAGACATAATTATGAGATAAAATGTTGAAATTATGAATTAAAGAGTTGGCTTAAATGTCGTAATTATGGCATTTTAAGTTAAAAGTTGAAATGACATAAGTAAAAATTGACAAAAAAAGTTGAAATTATGACTTACTAAACCACAATTATGACAAGTCGAAATTATGAGATAAAAAGTCATGATTGTGAGATAAAAAGTCAAAATTATGACATAAGTTGAAATCATGACATACTCATAATCATAATTATGACAAAGTCAATATTGTCAGATAAAAAGACAAAATTATAAATAAAAAGTTGGCTTAAATGTTGTAATTATGACATTCTAAGACTTTAAAAGATATGACATACCAAGTATGACATAAGTCAAAATTGACATAAATACCCAAAATTATGACATAGCCACAATTATGACAAATTCAGAATTATTAGATAAAAAAGTCATGATTATGAGATAAAAAGTCACGATTATGAGATAAAAAGTCAAAATTATGACAAAAGTTGAAATCATGAGATAAAAAGACAATGATGAGATAAAACACTGAAATTATGACATACTAAGTCATAATTATGAGCTAAAGTCAAAATTATTACACAAGTTGAAATTATGTTATACTACACCAAAATTATGCCACAGTTGAAATTATGAAATAAAAAGTCATAATCATGAGATTAAAAAGTCAGAATTATGACTTTAAAAGGCAAAATTATGACATAAGTCATAATAATGACAGTTGAAATTGACAAGTCAATTATGAGAAAAAAGTCAAAATTATGACACAAGTCATAATTATGAGAAAAAAAGTCGAAATTCTGACATAAAAATTGAGCTAATGAAATACAAAAGCAAATAATGACTGCCATAATTTGATTTATCTCGTAATTATGACTTAGCATGTCATAATTTCGACTTTTTGTCAATTTCGACTTGTCAATTTTGAGTAATGTCATAATTTTGACTTTTTTGTCTCATAATTATGACCTTTTTATGACTTGGTACATCACTTTTAAATTTTAAAGTCATAATTACGACTTACTATGTCAAAATTATGACTTTTAAAGTCATAATTTCAACTTTTCATCTCATAAATATGACTTGCCAAATTATGATTTCTTTTCTTATGTGGTGGAAATGGGCTTCCATAAATATGAGCATTTGTTAATGCAACAGCAGCTTTATGGGCTAATAGATAGACTGAGCTTCCTGTCGTCTCCTAGTTTCTCTGCATTGCTGCGCCTGTGGCATTATGGGATATCTATGGCAACTGTCTAACGGATGGCACAAGTAGGCGAGGGTGCTAAACTCTGACAGAAAACGGAGGCACTTCCTTCTGTCGGCGGATGGCTTGCAATCTTATGCACAACGGTAAAAAAAACAACACCATCCCCACAGCCACACTAATACTATAAATACCTCACCCAATGCGGCAGATATTTCTCCATGAATAATCAGCTCCATTAACTCTGAAGCACCACAGATGAAGGTTAAAACACACATTTTTTAAGCTTGCTTGCTATATATTTTATATTATTAGTGGCGTTTGATAATACTAACTCGCAATTAGAAACTGAAGCAAAACTGTAAACCCCAAAACCCTTTTTTTGGAGCGTAACTTATCACACCAAATATTTTGTACTTTTTTAAATGCTAAATGGGAGTTTTAAGAACCCATTGTATGTTATTAGCACATTTGCTAATGCTAACTTGCGATTAGAAATGAAAACAAACTTCTAATTCAAAGAACAACACGTTTGGTGCAACAAGCTACGCTCCAAATGTAATAAAGTGCCCAAAAGGAGTTTTAGGTACCCATTTTATGTTATTAGCATGTTTGCTAATGCTAACTTGTGGTTATATATTTGAAAAAGAAACATAACTAAGTTGTCGCACAAAACACGTAATACCTTAAATGCTCAATTGCCATATTAAAAGTGCCTATTTTATGTTAACATGTTTGCTAGAGCTTACTTGGGGTTATACATTAGAGAAAAAAAAAACTAAAACGAAAAAATAAAAAAAACTTAACTTCAAGTGTTTAAAGTTCAGAGCATATTTTGTCATACAAAACGTTGTTCTTTTTAAAGTGCTCAATGTGAATTTTAAGTACCCACTGTTCGTTATTATTGCATTGGCTAATGCTAATGTGGCGTTAAACATTTGGGAAAAAACTCTACTCTACTATGTGCATTCTCTAGAACTATTAAACTTCAGAGTGTAACTTGTTGCACCAAACAATCATACATTTTTAAAGGGTTTTTTAAGGGAACTTACACAATTCTTCGTTGGCGGCCAATAAAATTGACGAAAACAACGAATAATGTTCATTCAAGACATATCTGCAGACTAGAATATCACAAAGACTTTTTTGACTTGTGCCCATAAGTAACCACCAAGAAACCACCCAGAACACCTTAGCAACTACTCTGCAACATGCGTAAAACCATTCAGAACACTTATGCAACCATTTGGCAACATTTCGTAAACGCCTAGCATCACAGCAGTGAGTTTTGCCAGAGAACATCTTAGCAACCATTCAGAACTCTTGTGCAACCATTTGGCAACATTTCAAAAACGGTTTGCACTTGCAAGGACCACAAACCTTGTATTTCTTATCTGCATCTACATAGTTTTGCCCATGCAATAATTTGTAGGTTTAAAACACTAAGTGAGTGAACTTACACAATTCTGCCCCTTAGCAACCGCTTAACAACCATACAAAACACTTAGACAACCATTTGACAACGTTTCGGAAACGTTTTGCACTTGCAAGGACCACAAACCTTGTATTTCTTATCTGCATCTTCATAGTTTTGTCCATGCAATAAGTTTTGTAAGTTTAAAACTCTAAGTGAGCCAATTTACACAATTCTTCCCTGGCGGACGATAAAACGGGCAAAAATAACAAACGTGCACAGAAAGAGGGATCTGAGCCATATCAGAAAAATATATCACAGAGCCTCTTTAGACTCTTCAGACTCCTCTTTAGGCCAATAAGTAACCACCTACAAACCACCCGAGAACATCTTAGCAACCATTTGCCAAAGTTTCGTAAACCACTAGCATCACGGCAGTGAGTTTTGCACTTGTATTTCTGATTTGCAGTTGTCATAATTTTTTCCCATTCAATAATCTGTAAGTTTAAAACTCTAAGTGAACACAATTTTTCACTGGCGGATAATAAAATGGGCTAAAATAACAAACAACATGCACTGTAGAAAGAATTTGAGCCAAATTTACAGACCAGAATATCATAGAGACTCTTTAGACTCGGGCCAATAACTAACCACCTAGAAACCAACCAGAACATCTTAGCCACCATTCAGAACACTTATGCAACCATTTGGCAACGTTTCAGCAACATTTTACACTTGCAAAACACACCAATCTTGTATTTCTTATCTGCATCTTCATACTTTTGTCCACGCAACGATTTGTAGGTTTAAAACTCTAAGTGAGCGAACTTATACAATCCTTCCCCTTAACAACTGCTCAACACTTGCACAACCATTTGACAACGTTTCGGCAACGTTTTGCACTTGCAAGGACAACAAACCTTGTATTTCTTTTCTGCATCCTCATAGTTTTGCCATGTAATAATTTTCAGGTTTAAAACTCTGCTGACTTGATCTAATTGGGCCGGATGTAAAAAATAGATGCTCCGAAACACGCAAAACTCAAGCCGTCGCCTCCGCGCACGCAAGAGAGAGCCTCTCCTGGGACCGGCTGTTATATGATGTCTTGACACATCTTTCAACATTAGTTTCTACTTCATCTTTTCATATCTCTACATAAGAGATGTTTGCGCTGGATGTACGCCCACCCCAAGGGTAGTGTGCTGAATATAGCAGCCAATGATGAACTTCTTAATGAGTGTCGGTTGCTATGAAACAACAGTTGGTTAATTGTTAATTCACGCCTGGCAGAAAGACGTGTCACCGTGGGCCGACTCTTGTCAACGTACGCGATTCGGCTGACGGTAAGTATAGACGGGGTCACATGTGTTCGTGTATGTACACGGAATCAACTTTTATGATTCAGTACGCTAATTTAGCACCAATTAGTAGCGTTCAATAAATCAGCTGGAGGAGCGGGAACTCTTCCTGCCAAAATCACGGCGGTTGCGCTCAAGCAGACAAGCTGTAGCTGCGTTTCTGTCTGTGTCTCTGGGCTGAACTACCAGACCTGATTTACTCCTCGGCTGCCATGTTGGCTCCAATTGAAAGTGGCAGAGGAGGCCGGCGCTGAATCCTAATTATGGAGCTGATTGCACCACCACTGTGGGGGAGATCTGGACCACAACACCCAGCTGTTAGCGGCTCCCCGAGAGATCGGAGACAGCCGGAGTCTGGCTCCTGAGTCACGTCATCACAGCTGATGGAAAGATAATATATATTTAAAATACATAAAGACTTGTTTTGGTCAAACTCTTTTAAAGAATCTGCAATAAGGCTTAAAATAAAAAACAAACAAACAAACAAATAAATGAACAAAAACTCTTTGAATGAAAACATTAAACATTCATTGCAGATGCGTTTAAGGATTTACACATCCAATTTTGATACAAATTTTAAGAATTTATTTGTATTTAACTAAATAACTGTTTGAATGAATGCGGAAAAATGCTTAAATATTATAACAATTAAATTAATGTTACATAAATATAAATCATTTATATTATATATTTATGAATTTTAAAATTCTATATTAAAAAATAAATTATAGTAGTGGAAATTAAATTAACAACATAAATTAAAAAAAAAGTTTTATCCTAAATAAATTAATAAATACATTTTAAATTAAATTGAAATTTACTCTTTAGTAAATCTTTGAACAAACTTGCAAAAAAAAACAACAAAAAAAACAAAAAACAAAACGCTTAACCAAACAAACAAATTTCAGAACCTGCAATAAAGACTTACCTAAATAAATGAATTAAGTCAAAAACTGAATAAGTGCAGAATCTGCAATAAAAGCTTAATTTAAATAAATAAATAAATAACTCTCCTTAAAATCTGACTAATCTAATCTGCAATAAAAACTTAACCGAAATAAACAAATCTATTGATTCCTTGAAACTAATTCCTTTAAAATTAAATCAAAATTGGATATGTGCATAATCGGCATTAAAGGCTTAACATAAACAAAGAAAGAAAGAAAGAAAGAAAGAAAGAAAGATATGTGATAAATGCTTAACTGTTAATTAAATAAAATGGATAATTGAATGAATGAATAAAAACCTACTAAATTATAGGTTATAGGGAACACTGCATTCATTTAACTAAGGCCACTGAAAAAAAAAAACTGCATTAAAAAATGATGAATTATTATTATAACTTTGTGTTGTACAACTGACTTTCCGAATTCTTCAGTCTCCTTTCTGCCAGATTCACACACGTCCATTCGAACTATATTTATCCACTTAAACTGTTTATATTTAGCGAAATCACTGCAAAGCCAAAAATCCTCACAAGGCCAATAAACCTATTTATATTGAGAAACGCTGAAATCCAGACGCAGATATAAAAAGCCGGCGCGAATGGCATAATGAAGATTCAAGCGCAGTTTTACTGAGTACACAGCAACACTTCATCTGAGCTCAACAGCAAATCAATGATGACTGGACGCATGTGCTGCATTTCCATCACAGGAATAGGTCACACCAATTAATAATCTGCAAAGTATCGCCCGAGATCACAAGGAAAGGTTCACGCGTTCATCTGAACGTCTTAATGGATTCATTACGGAAAATCGCCAATGTCATGATGATCCTCCATTGGTCAATATTGATTGAACAGGACTTTAAATTTTAATTTCAACCCATGAATTCAACGCAAGGTGACTTCAGACCAATGCATGTGCTAAATGAGTCTTTCCTGCAATATCTGGACGACTACATTCATTTGACTACATTGTAAGGCATAAAAATGTGTTGAAATGCAAGTAACATCCTGATCAAGACAACGGAAATGTCTCGGCTCAATATAAAAACATTGGAGAAACTTTAGAGGCACATGGCTTTTGACTATCTGAGCTCGAAAGGCTTGACGATATTCCCTAGAAATCAAAATTGTATACGCGTAAGTCTTTGAACTAGTGTGCAATGAAGGCTAAATCTACAGTAAATAAACAAATGTATCCAATTTTGTTTGAATTTTATTTATTTGTTTGTTTGTTTGCATTCATTGCAGATTAGTTTCCAAAAGTTACACATATCCAATTTTAATTAAATTATTATTATTATTATTTTTTTTTTTTGTGTGTGTAACTCTTTGTAATAAATAAATAAATAAATGTATGTTTGGATGAATCTACAAAAAATGCTTAAATATTATAAAAATAATTAAATTAATGCTACATATAAATGATTTATATTTATATATTTATGAATTCTAAAATTATATATCAGAAAATAAATTATAGTGGTGGAAATTAAATTAAAAATCAAAAACAAATCCCGCACACTATCTATGCCAAAAATATATCAAATATTTATTAACGACGTTTCGGTCGCATGACCTTCATCAGGAACTTTTTTCTTTTCAAACATGACACACAAAGTTAACCACATTTAAAAACAAATTCAATACCACAAAAACGTAACGTGGAAACATCATGATTACAGGCATGAAAATGAGCTGCAACTGGATAGTTCAAATCTTTTCTCCTAATAGAACTCTTGTGTTCACTAATTCTTTGTTTAAGTTGACGTGATGTTTTTCCAACATAAGCTAAACCACAAGGACAACGAATCAAATAAACAACATACGTAGAAACACAGGTAATAACAGAGTTAATTCTATATTTCTTACCAGTTCTAGGATGACAAAAGAAAGAAGTTTTTGATGTATTATTGCATTGAGCACAATTACCACATCGATAATTACCATTTGGTATTGGGGTAAGTAATCTCTGAGTAGACTCAAGCGTATCTGTCTGAAAACGAGCATGTACCAAAAAATCTTTCAAATTTTTAGAACGTTTGTAGACAATTAAAGGTGGATATTGAAAAATGGTACCCAACTCCGGATCAGAGGACAACAAATACCAATATTTCTTAAAACTCGATCTCATTAAATAAGACTTAGTCGAATGTGTTGTAATAAACGTAAAAGAATTTTTTTTTACTTTTTTCGTTTTCTTTTTTAACAACAAGAGTTCTATTAGGAGAAAAGATTTGAACTATCCAGTTGCAGCTCATTTTCATGCCTGTAATCATGATGTTTCCACGTTACGTTTTTGTGGTATTGAAAGGGTTAATGTGCCACCTAGAGGTGGCGATATTGAATTGTTTTTACAACAACGTGAGCTGTTTTGGATTTTTACCCTTCAGACATTATCACCTAATGGCATGAACGATGAAGCTCTATTTAATGTGATGTTATAATGTAATTTGTTTTTGATCTGTGTGTTAGCATGTATGTATAGGATGTGTTTATGTGCACATGTATATGGGTTAATGTTGTTAATGATGTACCCATGATGGGTTGTTATCAATCAATGGATCTTTACAGAGATTGGTCATGAATTTGTTTTTAAATGTGGTTAACTTTGTGACTGTTATGTTTGAAAAGAAAAAAGTTCCCGATGAAGGTCATGCGACCGAAACGTCGTTAATAAATATTTGATATATTTTTGGCATAGATAGTGTGCGGGATTTGTTTTTGATTTTTAGTTTTTGACCTGGCTGGTCCTTGTTTTCTACGCACCTATTCATTGCCGTCAGGTGTGCGGAGTTTTTCGCTAATGGAAATAAAATTAAAAAAATTTATTTAAATAGAATCTGCAACAAAAGTTTAACCAACCAACAAACAAACAAACAAACAGGCCTGCTGATATCCGTCGGGTCGTGGATGAAGCCGTCTTTGGCTCTACAGGTGTTATCGCGGTGAGCTAAGAGGAGGTGAGCTGCTGTGATTGATCTGAGCTCAGATACAGGAACACAGACACACACTCAGTGTACAGCTGAGAGAGTAGAAGAGCTTTCACTCACCTGATTACAGCGGTTGGTTGCTGTTCTCCTGCCCTTCACCATAGTTTCTTGTTATTTGTCCACTGTCCTGTGATAAAGACAAACAATTTACACACACACAATAATTTTATACACATTTATATATAATATTAATGAAGCTACAAATACAAAATAATTTAAAAATAATTTTTATTTAAATATTTATTTTAACATGTAAACAATATATTTTTGCATGTATATATTAAATGGTGTATATACTAACGAATATTTAATTTATTAATATAAATATATAATAAATAAAAGTGACTTATTACAATACTTTCATTTAATTTACTTTAACAACATTTATATAATTTATGGATATAAAATGTATTTATATATAATACATATATATATATATATATATATATATATATAAACACAAAATTTAATTTAATTTTAGTTTTTTTAATTGAATAAGCAATATAATTTATATTACTAAATTTATAAATATATACAAAAATTACAAACACACACAAACACAAATTTGTTTATTATTTAAGATATTTATATGTAATATAAATGAATTTTATACACACACACACACACACACACATACAGTATATATATAACCAAATTTATTTATGTATTTATATAAAAATGACATTTTTATATTGTATATGTAATACGAACATATGTGCATATATCATATAATAAATGTTTTAATATTTAAGTAAAACTGCCTGTTGCTGATTGGTTTCTATGGTGTTTTGAATGGTTTTATATACATTATAAATAAATATAGAAAGTCTGTGGAATTGTTTCACCTATTTACTGGTTTAGCCGGTGAAAATGATGCATCTGATTACTTAATAAAAACAACAGCAGATTTTCCTCAAAAACACACGATCTGAGGAATCACTAATGTCACAAACACCGCAGGACAACACACAAACTAAACATACATTCTCAGAAAATTATGCCATATTTCATTGATTTTCATTGAGTGACTTAATAATCTGCGAGTATTGCTAAACGTTTAGCACGTTAGTTTTCTCTGTAATTGCGCGGGCAGAGCTGAATCAGAAAGTCCATTTTATAGCTCACTAGCTCTGGATGAATTCATAAGCTCTGTCCCGTGCTGTCCGATCCCTCCAGACTTCAGCAGCGTCTTATATAAATTCATGAGCTCCTTTATTCTCTCTGTCTCTCAGACGCGCTTATTTTGTCCCGGTTGTGTGGTAAATGCACACAGGCCTGAACTTCACACGGAATAAAAGACGCTTTCATATAGAGTCCATTAGATGAGCTACGAGACACAATACAGCCTCAAAACACCAGAAAATCACACGTACAAGCATAATTACTCAGTCTGTTTACTGTTACTAGTGCTAAGGCTAATTCATTACTCATAAAAACGCTTGGTTTTCAAAGAGATCAGACTAGCAAACTTCACGAAACGGAGGGACTGCAATATTAGCAACCACATAGCAACAGGTTAAAAACATGTACAACACCTTAGCAACCACATAATGTGTTAAAAATCACCCAGAACACCTTAGTAACCACATAGCAACAGGTTAAATACATCCTGAATGCCTTACAACCACATAAAATGGGTTAAAACCGTCTATAACACCTTAGCAACCACATAATGTGTTAAAATCATTGATAACACCTTACACGGCAACAGTTAAAACGACCCAGAACAATGGGTTAAAACCATCTACAACACCCACACGGCAACCACATAGTACATTAAAAACCAACCAGAACACCTTAGCCACCACATAATGTGTTAAAATCATTCATAACACTTTAGCAACTACATAGCAATGGGTTAACACCTTAACAACCACATAGCAACAGGTTAAATCCACTCACAACTTCTTAACAACCACATAGCAATGAGTTAACACCTTAGCAACAAGTTAAAACCACTCATAACTCCTTAGCAACTACATAGCAACGGGTTAACACCTTAACAACCACATAGCAACAGGTTAAATCCACTCATAACTTCTTAACCACATAGCAATGGGTTAACACCTTAGCAACAGGTTAAAACCACTCACAACTCCTTAGCAACTACATAACCTGGTAACCTTGAACACCTTAGCAACCACATAATGTGGTAAAAACACCCAGAATATCTTAGCAACCACATTATGTGCTTAAAAACCCCCAAAACACCTTAGCAACCACACAGCATAATCCAGTTAAGCAGTTAAATCCATTCATAACATCTTAGCAACTACATTGCAACCGGTTAACACCTTAGTGACCACATAGCAACAGGTTAAAACCACTCACAACTCCTTAGCAACTACATAACCTGGTAACCTTGAACACCTTAGCAACCACACAGCAACAGGTTAAAACCACTCACAAGTCCTTAGCAACCACATAGCAACAGGTTAAAACCATTCATAACATCTTAGCAACTACATTGCAACGGTTTAACACCTTAACAACCACATAGCAACAGGTTAAATCCACTCACAACTTCTTAACAACCACATAGCAATGAGTTAACACCTTAGCAACAAGTTAAAACCACTCATAACTCCTTAGCAACTACATAGCAACGGGTTAACACCTTAACAACCACATAGCAACAGGTTAAATCCACTCATAACTTCTTAACCGCATAGCAATGGGTTAACACCTTAGCAACAGGTTAAAACCACCCACAACTCCTTAGCAACTACATAACCTGGTAACCTTGAACACCTTAGCAACCACATAATGTGGTAAAAACACCCAGAATATCTTAGCAACCACATTATGTGCTTAAAAACCCCCAAAACACCTTAGCAACCACACAGCATAATCCAGTTAAGCAGTTAAATCCATTCATAACATCTTAGCAACTGCATTGCAACCGGTTAACACCTTAGTGACCACATAGCAACAGGTTAAAACCACTCACAACTCCTTAGCAGCTACATAACCTGGTAACCTTGAACACCTTAGCAACCACATAATGTGGTAAAAACACCCAGAATATCTTAGCAACCACATTATGTGCTTAAAACCCCCCAAAACACCTTAGTAACCACACAGCATAATCCAGTTAAGCAGTTAAATCCATTCATAACATCTTAGCAACTGCATTGCAACCGGTTAACACCTTAGTGACCACATAGCAACAGGTTAAAACCACTCACAACTCCTTAGCAACTACATAACCTGGTAACCTTGAACACCTTAGCAACCACACAGCAACAGGTTAAAACCACTCACAAGTCCTTAGCAACCACATAGCAACAGGTTAAAACCATTCATAACATCTTAGCAACTACATTGCAACGGTTTAACACCTTAACAACCACATAACATGGTAAAATCACACAGAACACCTAAATGTGTTAAAACCACCAAGAAACTTCAGCAACCACATAGTAAACATCCAGAAATCTTAGCAACCACATAGCAACTGGTTAAAAAAGATCCAGAACACCTTGACAACCACATAGCAACTGGTTAAAACCATCTAGAACACCTTAGCAACCATTCAGTACCGCATTGTGGTGAGATAGCACAGGGAAGCGAGCTAAAAATAGTTTGAACCTGTGATTGTTAATCTAACGGCTCACAGTGTTCTGCAATGACAGCTAAAGCAGCGAGGAGTTTCTTCACTTGCGCTGACGGCTTTTCTCTGAGGACTGTCAGTGCTGCATGCTCGTACACGTCCTAAACAAACAACATTAAGGCCTTGGCTAAGAAAAAGGCATCTTTGCGGCAGCTTTTCATTTTTTTGAGGAGATGTTTCTAGAAAAAAAAAACTCTCAGTCTGGCTTTCATGCTCGAGTGGCTTTGAATAAAAGCGTGTCTGCTGCTTTATACAGCCATACAATGTTTAATTAAGGTTGCAACAGGAGTGGATTTTTTTTTTTTTACAAAATCATTGTTTTGTTACAGTGCCAAAGGCACTTTACCGCAGATGAGACGCTGACAGACGGAATAGATTTGAACAGTGTTGCCAACTTAGCAATTTTATTGCTAAATTTAGCAACTTTTCAGACTACCCTAGCAACTTTTTCTTCCAAAAGCACCTAGCAACAAATTTAGCAATTTTTAAAATGTATTTGGCAACTTTTAGCAACTTTTGATAAGTGACTCAGACAATAAAAAGGCACACATTTTCCATCCAAATTTCACAAAAAGAGGAAACCAAAGAAGCCTAGCTGCTATCTGCGATTCTTCAATTTAATAATAATAATTTAATAACTGAGTAATTGTTCATTTATGATACACTTTAGTAGTACCTGCGATTGTCGATTAGTTAGCACACTGTAAGAAAAATAGAAAAGATATTAGTAATTTTCCAGGACTTTATCCATTATCCATTGTAACCCTGTAACCTGAAAACACAATGTGTAATTTAAAATGCAGGTAAAAAAATCAATACGGAAAATTAATTCATATTAACATAGTAGATTGTACCCTATTTGTACAGACTTTTCTTAGAGTGTAGCACACTAACTAACTACTCATACACTGCTTAAAGCATAATTGTTAAGAATGTGTAGTGTTTACTAGCTGTTCAATAATTCAGTGTATTTAAAATAGTTATTTATATTTTAATATTGTATTATGCATATTATTTTACAAACAAATCTAAATTAACATGTATAAAATGTATTTTTTGCTGAGATTTGATGTTGTGACACAATTTTGCATCGTGATTACGCAATGACGTCATCGCGCAATGACATCACAACGTCATTTAGCAACTTTTAACAACAAATCGACCGTCCTTTAGCAACTTTCTCTGAAAATTAGTTGGCAACACTAGATTTGAAGAGACTCCAGTAAACTCAGATGAGCTTCACGAATCTCATGGCTAACCGAAACAGCGCTGACGGTGTGTAATCTGTTCACCTGCGGTTTAGGGATCATTGCTTATGGAGGTAAATTAGTAACTAAACTCGAGAGGTTGCTGATTTGAATGTGAGAACTTGTCATATTAATATTTGTATTTGTAAGTTGAAATTTACACTCACAGCTCTGATATGAAAAGCTGAATCTTTCGATTTGCACACACAGACAATAATCAAAACACCCGTGTTTTGAATTCGAAGTTGCAAATTAATAGCTACAAATATGTAAAATGGCATTCACATAAACAAAATGACAGATGCAAATGTGTACGACATATTTACTTTTGCACTTTACTTTTAGTTTTGCTGTACAACCTCAAGTCGGCACTTACACCCTCTCAGATCTGGCAGTACAACTTCAAATCCTAGTGCTTTTACTTTTGCTACTACTTTTGCGGTATTCCTGTAGCAAAACTCACCTGTGCACTTGTAGATGCAGATGTGACAGAGCAGAGCTGGGGCGGGGCTGGGGTGCGAATGAAGACATTTTATTGGTCGATGCCTGACCAATGAACAACGCCAGCCATCGCGACTTGCCCTGCAGAAAAATGAAACATGTTTTTTATGCATATGTATCAGTTATTTGTAAAACACTGCATTCATCACTATTTTCATTGAATATCCTTAGCTTTTACAGGATTTTAAGACACCGCATTCATCTTGTCATACAGGTATTATCTTGTAGACAAATAATGCAACATCTTTCATATGAATACGACTGACTACGACTTAATCATTTTAAACTAAATCAAACATTGTCCGCCAAACAGATGTTACTAATAATGTCCCTCCTGTCACATACTTCCTCGTTACACCACGCTTCCTTAATCATTCCCAGCTGCAATAACGCATCATTAGTTATTAAAAACAGACATGAACTTAACTGCCCTCTTGGGGAAAATCCCGTCACCCGTCTCTCTCGGCGGGTGGCAGCGACGCTCCGTTTCGGCCTGACACTGATGTGACTTTCACAAACACCTGTCAGCCAGCAGGAGCGCCGGCATTTCAGCCATTATTTCATTTTTCACGCTGTGCTTACATTTCAGTCTTGCCTCAGGTCATTTGGGCTTTCTTGTGTTCGGAAAAGGTGCGACATGACAAATTAGTGAAAGAGCATTAGCTGTTATTAAAATGTTGCAGCTGCGGGTGCGAGCGCAGCGCTGGCGCTATTTTTTAACTTCAGCTGGATATGACTTATGGAGGAGAAACTGAGGTGTTTTTGAAGCATGGCCGATCTGTCAGGAGAAAACGCCTGTGGGAACGGAGAGCTGTCAGAGAAATGACAAAATAACTTTGGCAAAGTTAGAAACAACAACATTACGTTCACTCACTGCCTTGTCGTTAGCATTTGTGAACGATAGGCTAGCTGCGAACAGTGACTTATCTGACTTCAGTTAACCCGCACACTGTGCGCTAGGATGCTAGCAAGCGTAACTGAATAAAAAGGTCAAATTGTTATATTTTTGACCATCAAAATAGTTTGTCAAGATTGTTTAAAATTAGCAATCTGACAACAACATAAATTAATTTATGCACTTTAATTTTCCACTTAAAATTTTACTAAAAATGCTAGTTTTCGGTCTGTGCTAATGCTAATTGCTAATGCACACATAACATGACCGGTTGTTTTAACTGAACGACTTTTGAATAACCAAGACTTTACGACATTTTAAGATATTTAGCTCATGTTAGGTAATTCAGTGGCCATCTTGGAAATGCCCACTGGAATTTATTTATATTGAAATCTTTAACACTTATCAGTATTATGAACTCATCTTTAGGTCAAATAGGTCAACTTTTTAAAATAATGACATTTTCAAGATAATTTACTGCAAGTCAGTTCGTTCGGTGGCCATCTTGGAAATTCCCACTGGACGATATTTTCTATGTAGCATGAAGTATTAAATCTGCAAAAATGGTTTATTGAAACTGTTTCAATTACATATTTCAAATCAGTAATAGATTATGATTCTCCATCTGAAATCATACTAAAGATACTATTTTGAAGCGTTAATGGTAGGTGCTAATATACACACACAACGCAATTGATTGTTTTAACTGAATGATTCTTGAATAACCAAGACTTGATATTTTAAGACACTTCCCACAAGTCGAGTCGCTTGGCAGCCATCTTGAAAAATGCCATCTGCAAGGTATTTTCTTTGTAATATTAAATTTTCATAAATGTATTCTTCAAAACACTTGTTAATATTATAACTAAATTATGACATTTTTGAGATAATGATATTTTTAAGACACTTAAGAGTCAGTTTCTTTGGTGGCCATCTTGGAAATTTTCTATGTGGCATGAAGTATTGAATCTGCAAAAATGGTTTGTCAAAACTGTTTCAATTACATATTTCAAATCAGCAATAGATTATGATTCTCCATCTGAAATCATACTAAAAAATGCAATTTTTCAGTCTGTGCTAACGCTGTTTGCTAATATACACATAACGTAATAGGTTCAAAAATGTCAAATTATGGCAGTTTTGGGATATTGCGATATTTTTAAGACACTCACCCCAAGCCAATCCACTTGGCAGCCATCGTGGAAATTCCCACTGGACACTATATCCTATGTAACAAAGCAGTTTGTCACGATTGTGTTTCAATTCCATCTTTCAAATTAGCAATACAATCTGACAACAACACATTTATAATTTTGCTTTAGAACAGACTGAAAAATGGTGTTTTAACACAGTTCCAGACCTGAAAATGTGCTAAAAATGTTATTTTCATATTTTTCAATCTGTGCTAATGCTAATGGATAATATACACTTCTGTATCAACTCTATCAAAAACTTAACTGGTTCTTTTAACCGAACGGCTCTTGAGTAACCAAGACTTTCTGTTCTTTAAAGTTAGCTTAAACCCTATCCAGCTACATTATCAGTGCAATATGTATGATTACTCAAAAATGCCACTAACAGGCTAACTTACCATTTCAATAAGATAACAGCTGCCTTTTACAATCAAACTGAATTTTGACATTACAATCGCAGGTCTGTACTAAAATCTCACTTCCGGTATGCTAATTCACATCTGTGCACTAAAATGTTCAGTTACTGGCTGCTAATTTGCTAGCCAGTTAGCCAATAGCATGTGATGCTACAGTACAAAAACCTGCAGAACATTTGACTTAAAAGAGCATCTGCAAACTTCTTAAATTAAATTATAAAGCAACAGGGTTTGTTAGTTGAGTTTTATGAAGGAGAAATCTGAACATATAGAGCTAGCATGAATACATTAAACATGCTACGTCTCTCCCCTCAGCATTGATCGCTAAACATCATTAGCCTCAGTTTCTGACGGTTGACATGAGAGTTCAACAGTAATTTCCTCAGGTACACCCTCTTTATGAAAAATATTGACGTTTTATTGTACGTTGTGATGGATACGTGAAAACTTTTTCAACAAAGCGAGTCTGCAAGGCTATTTTTGACTGTATTTTTTAAAGTCTGGAAACCTTGACAGCTGATGTTATTATGTTTGTGGTAGACATCGAAACAGACGCTTAATGTGTTTTATTATTCCACACGCGCATTAAAAGCATGTCTCCGGGGCTCTCTTTAGTCATGGCCTGGCACAGTCAAACGATAATGTCTAACATCGGATGGTAATTCGGTTTTGATGAATTCTTGTTTTGCATGAATGTGAATGATAAATTGTTTTTAAGGCCATTTAAATAAGTCGCCTGTCATTAATATCTTCGGTGAGAAACAAAACGATAATAAAATCAGGATTATGCGTAAGAATGTTCACATCTAGCTCAAAAAGGCATGATCTGGTGATATTATAAAGACTGGTTTTAAAGAATAGTTCAACACACACACACACACCCCCATATATATATATATATATATATATATACAGTATATATGTGACCCTGGACCACAAAACCAGTCACAAGAGTTAATTGAGATTTATACATCATCTGGAAAATCTGGAATCTGAGGGTGCAAAAAATCAAAATATTGAGAAAATCACCTTTAAAGTTGTCCAAATGAAGTCTTTAGCAAATCACGAATCAAAAATTAAGTTTTGATATATTTACGGTATGAAATTTACAAAATATCTTCATGGAACATGATCTTTACTTAATATCCTAATGATTTTTGGCATAAAAGAAAAATCGATAATTTTGACCCATACAATGACATTGTATAGGCTAGTAAACTTACAGTAATAAAAATCGCAGGTTCTACAGCAGTGACTCAATAACTCTCTGTTCACTCATGGCCTCTCTGTGAACCTCCACATGACTTTGTCACCCATCTTTGTTTTCCAGCATGACACTGTTTGAAGAGACGCGCTCGTGTCGCAGTGTCGCACGTTCCCTCCTGCCTAGAGAAAGGAAAGGTCGCCGCAGCCTGTCTCGGTCTCTCCTTCGTTTCTTTGTTTATACGTGTCTAACCTTCAAGGCGTAATAATCTGGTCTAATCCCTTTCCCTGACTGTAAACGCTCCTTATTATATTCGGCCTGAATATTCAGTCTCCGGGGTCTTGGGTTAAATGTTTGCAAAGTAAAACTGCCAAAACTGTTAAAACTGTTTCTGATACAAACACATTGTGGATGTCAGGTCAAGACAGCAATTTATAAAATTTCTTTTGCCATCTAGGCGTGTCACTTCAAAAATATGCATTTATGTTGAATTAATTATGCAGTTGAGTTGCATTAATGCTGCCTTCAAGTCATTTATGTGAATGTATTCACGAGACACGAGAGAGTCGAGTTTTCTTTCAGCACTGAAGTTTGAGGCTGTCAATGAACAAAAGATAAGTAGCCTAAATTGGTTTCGTTCATTATTGTGTTATGATTATCAGTGTTGACTGTATTATTCATGAAGAATAGCCAGTAAATATGACTCATTTACGGATGTGTGCGACCAGACACTCGCATAGTAAATTTTAAAATAGTACATAAAATATAAATTTTTGTTTCATTTCTTTGTCTTAAAACAAAATAAGGTTTCACTGAGTGAAATTATTCAATAACAACGTGATTAAGTTGAATCAAATCGTCCGTATCCGCCATATTTTTTTTAACGTATAGTAAGAACGGGCGCATCATTTGTAATTTGAATGTGCGAGACTTCCGGTCTCATCCGTTTCTAGTTATTTTGAGCTGTACAAAACAGCTCCTAGGTTGCTTGATATTGCAAACAGGAATTTCATATAATATTATTTTAATGTATTGACGTAAAAACACACTGGTTTGTAGCGCAAACAGTTTTACAGTTTACTGCACGTTGGTATTCATTTACCTCGGCTAATGAATCATACTCACATTGAAAAATAATGTGGACATACTTATACTGTATGTACTTGTAATTTTCTTAACTGTATGTGTATATATATATATATATATATATATATATATATATATATATATATATCACTGATAAAAATGATTTTGTGGTGAAGTAAATACTACATAAAAACTAATTTAATTTCTACATTAAATAATTTAGTTCAGGCAAGAATTAAAAAAAAAGTAAATTCTATATTAGTACTCAATTTAAGCTTGTAGAAATTAAAATTTGAACTTATAAGTATATTTTACTTGGAATTGTTTGTTATGTTTACAAGGATTCTTTAATAAATATCAAAGTTATGATGCAGTTTTTCCTATCATGCACTGGGGCATGAATAATTAAAATGGTTAAATTTGTCACTGTTTTCGAGTTGTATTTACACTGTTTTATGGTTGCTTTTGAGGTTAGGTTTAGTAACTTACTATTTTGTGACAACTGGAGTTCATTTTCTATTCAAAATGATCCATTCATACTCAAATAATATCCACTGACTGTTACCGTCATTGTGTATGGTGTACCAAGTATTGAGATCTCTGTGTTTATTTGGGTAATAATTACATTGAGTGGACATATTATCTTCAAAAGGATAACAAGCTGTCTACTTGTTTACTTATATGTTTGTAAGTGAATCACATGCTTTAATAGCATGTTTTTTTTCAGTACTACATTGTTTGAGTAAAGTTCATAAAACGTGATGTACTTGAGAATTGCAGACTGAACTTAAAATAATTAAGTAGAAATCAAACTCTAACTGGCCATGTTAAATTTACTTATTTTCTTTGCTAATACCTATATCTTTACCTATCTTACCTATCTTAGTTAAGTAGATTTTACATAATTCAATACTTAAATTTTACTTAAAATTTATGTCTGCAAAAACTTAAAAAATTAAGTAAATCTTCCTGTTTATATATATATATATATATATATATATATATATATATTATTATTATTAGAATTATAAGTATATACAAATATCTAAGATACATAAATAAGACTTATTTAAGTCACAAATAAAGGTGTGGTTTTGCGTAAAGTCTTTATAAGGAGATGGTTTGGGCATGTACTATGCTAATTGTATGCTAATGAGGGGCATGTGCTCCCTCATTAAGAATAATCCAGATTTGAATGCATAAAATACACATATATAAGCAGCTGTAATTGAATGAGATCCGGTTTTCACTTTTCCGAGCTGAATGTGATTGTGCTTGAGAACAAATAAATAAATAACTGAAGAAAGATGAACCTACTGAGAAGTGTGAGTCATCGGTTTCCTGTCATGAGTATCGGAACAGCTTTTTCCAGCTCATCCCACTCCGTCCGTCTGTCTGTCTGCAGAGCGTCTTCGCTGGGGAACTGTGAGTCGATCCAGAGCTGATGAACCTGCTTCCTCGACACAAACGCGCTGCTCTGTCACAGTGCAACACGCTTATTCACCTCTCCTTCTAAAAATAATTTCTTTATCCCTGCTGGACCTTCACAGGAAATGACACGTACAGTACTGGCATTCACTTTCGCTCGCAAAACTTTTGCATTGTCTCGCAAAATTATTGCGATCCCCCGAGAATCGTTCAGTTTGCTTGCAAATGCATTTAAATATAGCTTTTCCTCTCACCTCATATTATTACCATCACAAAAGTTTTTTGTATGAATGTATAAAGTTTCGTATGTTTTCATAAAAAAGTTTCTTGGTAGAATGCAAAGGTTTTGTGATCAAATGAAAAATTTCTTGGTAGAATGCAAATGATTTTTAGTTAAATGTAAAGTTTCTCGTTAGAACGCAGAAGTTTTGTGAATGAACACAATTTCTTAGTAGAACGCAAAAGTTTTGTGATTAAATGTAAAGTTTTCCAATAGAATGTAAATGTTTTGCAAATTAATGCAAAGTGTCTTAGTACAGTAGTTCCCAACCACGATCTTGGAGGCCCCCCAACACTGCATGTTTTCCTTGTCTCCCTAATCAAACACACCTGATTCAGATCATCAGCTCATTAGTAGAGACTCCGAGACCTGAAATGGGTGTGTCAGACAAAGGAGAGATGCAAAATGTGCAGTGTTGGGGGGGCCTCCAGGAACGTGGTTGGGAACCACTGTCTTAGTAGAACACAAAATTTTTGCAATTAAATGTAAAGTTTATTAGTAGAATGCAAAAGTTTTGCGAATGAACACGTTTCTCGGTAGAATGCAAAATTTTTGTGAATGAACAAAATTTCTCAGTAGAACACAAAACGTTTTGCGATTAAGTGGAAAGTTTGTTGGTAGAACGCAAAAGTTTTGTGAATGACGTCAGCCAATATATATATATATATATATATATATATATATATATATATATATATATATATATATATATATATATATATATAATTTATTATTAACTCATAAACTTATATTTATTTAGAATTTTGAGTAATATTTTGGTCCCACATTGTTTCCCTAATACCTGTGTACTTACATAGTAACTAGATGTGTATGTAGTATGTAACCACAGTGTAAGTACATATTGGTACACAGTATCTACAGCTGTAATATTTCTGTAATTACACACATGTAACATCCCTCAGAATGGTATGTGAAAAGACAAATGTGTAACAGGACATTGGTAACAACACTTTTTTCACGTCACTAAGTACTCGTGTAACAGGAATTATATAACTACATTTTGTAACAACAATATGTATAAGAGTAATTGGAACAATTTGATCCAAGGGGTGGAGATGGGTAGGTTTAGGGGTGGAATGGGATCCAGGGGGTGGAGACGGGTAGGTTTAGGGATATGTAAAGTGGGAGGAGTTGGATCTGGAGTTGGTGGAGTTGGTGCACCACTGTAATACCAGAGTACTTACATGGTAACTCCTCAGGAACTGTCCACTTAATATAAAGTGTTACATTCTGGACACCAACCACAATTTATATGTAAAGCCTAACTTACTGGCCACTACTATGTAACATCAGAGTAATTACATGGTAAATCCATAGGATTTGTCTACTTAATATACTTAAGTGTAACACTTTCTTTTCCAAAAGTGCTGTTAGTCCTGTTACACATTTGTACTTTCATTACTAAAAAGTGTTGTTACCAATGTCCTGTTACACGTCTCTGAGGGTTGTTACATGTGTGTACTTACACAAACATTAGAGCTGTAGATACTAAGTACCAATGTGTTCTTACACTGTGGTTACATACTACGTACACATCTAGTTACTATGTAAGTACACAGGTATTAGGGACACTTAATATAAAGTGGGACCCATTTTATTATTTATTTATTTATTTGTGTTTCATTTTAGCAATTCTTTGTGCATTACAGCATATATACCAGCATTATATCAGCGATCAGCCAACCTGCTCTCTAGATATTAGCATCCACCACTGAAAATCTCATTTCCATTGAGCACTAACATGAAGTGGGAAAATCCCGACATAATAAAGTGATTTTCTGATCCCCTTCAGAGCGCCGCTCGTTTGTTAGCGCCGAGTTCTCGGGTTCGTTAAAAGCCTGTTCTGTATTTGTGCATCTCAGTGTGACACCAGGTTGATCTCTAGACCATTAATCATGATTCTGAGGCCTCGCTCGTCCAAAAGCGGGCTTAATTTTCACCCGGGAGCTCAACAAAAGGCCATTCTCAGAGAAGAACATGGTGCTCTAATCAGCGTCTCTTTTCTTTCTCATTAATTTTAGGCTTCATAATAACTTTTGAGACTGTCAGGAACTATTAGGAACAGGTCGAATCGGGATAAGCTTCCGGTTTTGAGAAGCGTTGACTCATGGGAAGATGCCGCCGCTCTGTTTGCCCACCGCTCGTCAGCCCACTCTTAATGTGCTGTTAATCAGAGCCGAAGCGGTCGAACTGTCCTCCTTTTGTTCTGGCGGAGCGGTGAGTCAGTTTGGCTCTTAACGCCACCAGACTACTCTTGAGGCGAGGAAGCATCTCTGAGCTCCTGCCTGCTAAAAAAAGAGCTGCTGAACAAAGTGCAGTCAAACACCGTGCATTTCATGAAAAACAGACTCGTGAAATAGTATTTTTATCCTATTACAAGTTAAATGTCGTTCCTTCATCTGTGAGAAACAGACATTTAGAGGAATCACAAAGCTGCTCTTTTCCACAAAATGAAAACAAACGAGGCCGAAAGCAGACGAGCACTGAAAATTACATTTAAAAATCCCTTAAACGTATCATAAAATGTGTCGTCTACTGAAAGTCGTGCCTTGTTCTATCTTAGTTACCACCATTCAATCACAATTAACATATAAATTAAAATTGTATTTTGTTTTATTTGTTGTTTGTTAGTTTTTTTATCCCACTTTGTTTCATAAACATGTACAATGAAATCATTAAAAATATATATTTTTATCACAATATATTAAATTACTGTAAAGTAAATAATAGATGACATAAATACTAATGCTGTCAAATCAATTAATCGCGATTAATCGCATCCAAAATAAAAGTTTGGGTTTACATAATATATGCGTGTGTACTGGTTATATTTATATGCATATTTCTAATTATGAAAAATATTATAAATAATATTAATTAATATTATGTTAATATTACAATTTTTAGAAACTTTTTATTACAAGTAATATTAATACAAATTATACATTAAATAGTATAAGATACTGTAAAATATTACACATTTTTTGATTATTTTTGAAATTAATATTGAAATCATCTATTTTATGTATAATACTATTATAATACTATTATATATATATTAATAATAATATATTGTTAATAATAATAATAATATATTGTTAATAATATATATTGTTACAAATTATTTTAATTAAAAATATTTTTGTAGTTATTCAATCACAACTGTCAACAGACCAGAAATGCTTGTGACTCTGTTTGCTTTTTCAGACAGAATATTCATTTAAGAAGACTCAAATTACTTCAAATTTTTAGTAATCCACTTAGATCGTTACCATAAACATTTGTAATCATACATTTCTAAAGTGAAAACAGCACAATCTGCCAAAATGCATTAAACGGAGCTGGGAGTACGATTCTCTAGTATGCTAGCAGAAATCACGATCAAATTAACCAAAATATTTAACAAAAACACTTCACGTTCACCTTCTGTCAAGTTCTGCAGGTCTGCTTAGCAACAATCAGACGAAAATATAAGGGCAAATAGTTTGATTTGGAAACACAGTAGTGTGTTTTCAGTGATTTTCAGAGGCTTTTAGGAAAAACAACAGTCCAGAAACCATGTCTCTTTCAAAAATAAATCATCTATTGACTTGCTGCATTTGAGGTCATGGCAACAAATTCACATTGTACACCGTTCCTGCCTCACGTGAAAGAAACAAACCAGCTGCCATCTATAACCTTTCTTTCAGTTCACATACTGATTTTACACACAAACAATGCAAACTTAAGGGAATAGTTCAACCAAAAATTTAAATTGGCTTAATTCACTCATCTTCAGGCCATCTGAGATGTAGCTGAATTTGTTTCTTCATCAGATTTGTAGAAATGTGTCATTGCATCAGTGTCTCAGCACTAGATGTTCTGCAGTGAATGGGTGCCGTCAGAATGAGAGTCCAAACAGCTGATAAAAACATCACAATAATCCACAAGTAATCCACACCACTCCAGTCCATCAGTTAATATCTTGAGAAGACAAAAGCTGAAACAAATCCAAGAAGAAATATGAGTCCATAATCCATAATAACGCTTCCTCCAGTGAAAAAGTGTTCTGGTCTGAATCAGGAGAGAAATCTGCACAGATCAAGAACTGTTACAAGAGAAAACAGTCCAAAACAGTCCAAAAAACAAATATGTGAGAAATATCTTTGATGTGAGAGACAACAGGAGATGGACTTTTTCACTGAAGCAAGTGTTATTTATGGATTATGGACTTAATGCTGGATTTGTTTCAGCTTTTGTCTTCTGAAGATGTTAACTGATGGACTGGAGTGCTGTGGATTACTTGTGGATTATTGTGATGTTTTTATCAGCTGTTTGGACTTTCATTCTGACGGCACCCATTTAAACTCTCAAAACGTGAGATATTTTATCGTTGCAGATCTGATTGCGTAATTAGCACTGCTTTATGAAACGAGTAGCTAATTTCCTCATAAACACCTTGTCCTTTTCTCTGAACTCCAGATACTTTTTGCTTCAAATCAAATGTTTCAGTTGCTTCGGTTCACGGCTCTCGACTCCCGATCGAAGACTTTCTGAAATCCCCATGGAGAAAATGAGCGGCAAAAGCACTCTGGGATGTTTTTGGGCTGAAATTGCCCAGCGGCCTCCCATTTGGTGCAGCTGAAGCGATGGAGGTCCTTGCTTGACATTCAGAGCGCAGGCTGTGATTGAGAGCTCCAGTAATTGCCTCTGAAAGCAGTCGAATGTTTTCATCGCGAGGTAAAGCGCGGCGGCCGAAGTCGTTACTCGCTGAACCGTGTAAAGATCGTGCCACCCCAGAAGCGGCTGCATTAAGTTAATAATCACTTTCCCCTTCCATCCGGCTGTTTTTGGCTTTATTTAGGGAGTGGCGCACCACGTGGGACAAAGAGCAGAGAGGAACAAATAATACATTGTCAACAGATCGCATGAGTGAAGCGTTCATGCTCCGCCGGACTCGATTATAATTTACTTTGCCAATTCCACGACATTAAAAGAGGCCAGAAATGATGCTTATTCAGCTAGAGCCGTGAAGGAAAGGCTTGAAAGGCCTGCGGTTATTTATATTGGCTCTCAAGTGCCATTTATCTCTAGTATATGAAATTACAGCTAGTTGAGAACTTTATTGATGGTGCTTTGAATTGAAAACGCAAACCGATATTGATTGACCTTCGCTTCACAAAGTTACTTTTAAAGTTGCGGGTGAATCAAAACGAACCAGATAAAATCATACAATGACCAAATGATTCTTTTGATGAATCATTTAAACCAATTTCCAAAACAAAAATCAACTCCAAGTCTTATTATTACTACTATCATAGTTATTTATATAGCACCTTTCTTAATTGCACATTGAAGAGATAAATAATGCTAATTTAATAATAATAATAATAATAATAATAATAATAATAATAATAAGAAGAAGAAGAAGAAGAAGAAGAAGAAGAAAATAAATGAATAAATAAATAAGAAGAATATTATTCTTATTCCTCATAAATGTGGAGGGGAAAATCAAATAATAATAATAATAATAATAATAATAATAATAATAATGAGCTGTCCAAACTTTTGAAAAGTAGAGTAAACAAACAATCAAACAAACACACACAAACAATTGTACTATGGTGTATCTGAACTTTTGTAAATAAATAAATAAATAAGACAGAAAGAAAGAAAAAACTAAAATAGTTTAGAATAGTTCAAAGAACTGTACTGAAATTAAAAAATGTGGAGTGAAAATTTAATACTACTACTACTACTACTACTACTACTAATAATAATAATGAGCTGTCCAAACTTTTGAATGAATGAATAAATAAATAAATTAATTAGAATTAGAATAGTACAAAAAAATGTACTATTATTTAAAAATATGGGGTGAAAATTTAATAATAATACACTGCAAAAAAATAATTGCTGCGATTAGTTATATCAACTTAAAATTCAACATTATAAAAATTAATAATGTGTTGTTTCAGCTTAAAAAAGTAAGTGTTCATGCTTAACTTAAAATTGTAAATTCAGTTAACTTTTCTCAAAAAATGTTAAGTTGTTATAACTAACTGCAGCAGCATTTATTTTACAGTGTAAATATAAATATAAATAAATATCATATTACAATATACTTTAGTATTATAATATAGTGACTCTTAAAGATGAGCGATGGCAGCTGTATGAGAGGTTGTTGTATTTCGACATACAGTACAGTACAGTACGCCTCCTATTTTCAATCACACCTTCAATTCCCAGCATTCCCAGCATTGTAATCCCTGTTTCATGACTATTTCATGACTGTTTTGAAGCTCTCTGCACTCACTTTCTCCCAAACCCGTGAATCAAAACAAAATAATGTGTCTTTGGCATGCGTATCATCACGCACAGACTTGCAAGGCAACTGCAAGAGCCAAATAATGCGTTTTCCGTCCGAGAGAAAGCACCACTGTATTAGCATAATGTTGCAGCAAGTGAAAGTTATCTGGTTGCTATGGTGAAGCCATCAAAAAGACATCTAGCCTTAATATGGTATGAGCATATTACATTTACATATTCTGTTAGAGCTGGAGATGCTTCACTAGAACACTGTGAAGACGCTTGAGTCACGCCGGCCAAAGAAAGCGCCTTTCAGATTGGAAAAGGATGCTTTTATAGCAATATAAAAGCAGAACGACTGAACTCAAGCACCTCACAGCATCAGTGTGTTTTACATGCTGGATTTGAAGATGTAAAAGCAATGAAGAGAGAATCTAACCAGACAAACTTTGAGTCTTTGGATTCGGTGAAAGACATGTTATATAAGATAAAATAAGAGTCAAGCCCTAAAAAATACTGAAAGGTGTATGACTGCAATGCACTTTCACAATACCACACCTGATGCCAGTGTTGTTAATAACTTAATCTAAAACTATTACAACTGTGAAATAAAATCAAATATAAATATTAGATGAAAAATTCATCTTAAATGAAAATTAGAAATGGTGATTTGCCAACTAACTGAAGTTAAAATAAGTTTAAATTGAAGCTCTAAAATTACAAAAACAAACTGAAATACATAAATTTGAAAATTACTACAATGTAAACTATTAAACTATGCAAAATATTAATTAATACTATTGTAATAATAATCCTAAAAACTTGCCCTGGCAAATAAGTACTAAAATTACAAAAACTACAAACTACAAAAACTTGAAAGAAATTGCTAAAACTAAAAGTAAAACTGAAAATATAAAAATAAAAAAGTCTAAATATTAATAAAATACTATAGTATATATATATATATATATATATATAGTATATAAATAATCATATTAAAAACTTAAACGGAAATTAGAAATGTTGCTAATGTTGGCAACAAACTGAAATAAAATAAGTATTAAAATTAAACTAAACCTGAATTAAAAGTTAAATAGGCTATATATAAAAAAGACTAAAAATAGACACTAAAATAAAAACAAATAAATAAATAAAAACAAATAACTAAAATAAAATAAGTTGAAGTTGAAGTACTAAAATTACAGAAACTAAAACTGAAATAAAAGTTAATATAATATAATACAATAGTAGTATTTAATGTACACAAACATGTTTTTGGGTTATTTACGCCTTAAAAGTACTATTGATATTGAAAGTTAAATAGAACATGTTTTACTTGAAAACTTTTGGAAAGTTTTCAAATAATAAAAAAATATATACATTTTTAAAGTATGGTACGAGTGATGAGCCCTACTCACATGAGCTGAAACATGAGCTGAATGAATTTTTGTGTAAACTATGAAACAAAAAAAACCCCTCTTAAGTCAGTTTTCACATTCAATTCAAATCAACAATTAATATAAGAATGGTTTGCAAACAATTTCTGTAGAATATTGTTCTGCTCATGTTTTCCATCGCTCGAACCGTATTGAACTTTTCATCAGTTTTCAAGTAATGAATATTCTGTTTAATGTTCAATAAAATTAATCTAATGTTTAGCGAATGTCATTTTTGCTATAAAACACAATTTACAAACAATTAAAAAATAAACAATTGAAAGAATTTCATGAAAAATTTATAAAATTAATTCTGCGCATGTTTCATGAACGCTCAAAATATGTTTTCAGGAACTTTACAGCTGTATGATTTTTTTTCAGTGACAAATGTGGTTGTTAGACATGGCGAACAAGTGAACATAGCAACACCAACAAACTCAGTCAAAACATGCTAGTGATACAAATAAAAACCAGTGCACATTTGATTCTAATGGATATCATATTTTAGTATTTATTGTGCACTTGGCTGCTGTCTTTTATACCGTAATGATCCTTAATTCCTCTTCAGCGTTTGTGAGGAGACAAAAAAACAGCTGAGAAGCGAATCTCTCATCCTGTTAGTGTAGCTGTTACAATAATGCCCTGCAATCAAATGAATAAATAATTTCCAAAACAATTACAGCTCTCTCAGACAATTTAGACACGGCTGCTTTTTTAGCGCCAATTATCAGAGCACTCGTGTGAGCGTGATTTTCTTGAGAGCGCACCTAACCGCACCAATAGAGGGCAAATAAAGTGCTAGTCAAACACATAAAGGAGGCACACAATACCTTGGGATTAGGGAAAGTGGAGAGGGCAGCAATCACTTACAAACTGATGAAAGAGAGCAATTGAGCTGTTCTTTCACTCATCCACTACGCTGTCCACATGTAGACTCAACGATCCTCAACACAAAGGTGTATTAAATCACTTATGAAAGGGATTTATTTAGTAATTTTTTCTTTTAGACATGTGCTGCGGTCATATTCCCTTGCTCAAACAGGCTGAACTAGTCTGGTTTAGCTGGTCAGCTAGCTGGTTTCCCGGCTTAAAAGTGGTCAAATGGTAAAACCATTGAAGAACACTAGCCTGACTAGCTTGGTGGCTAGTTGAGAGCAGCAAACTGCTTTAAAGCTAATTTAAGGTACATTGGTTAAGCTAGCTAAGTTTTTCTCAGCAGGTCCGCATCCAGTCTGCAACATTCCCGCAAATTTCCACCATTTCCGCTAAAGAAAAAAGCACTTAAATTAGCCTGAATAGACAGCTAGTATGGTTTGATGCTTTTAGAGACTTTTGCAACCAGCAAACAAGCTTAAGTTGTTTTTAACATGAACGTGACTTCAACATGTATAATATTTCATACTATGTTCAAATACTTCATTATATGCTACGTAGATTAGCCACATACTGTGTCGAGCATGCTACGATTAATATTACTAGCGAATCTTTCCACAAAAACTCCTACAAATTTTATTCAGTGAGTTTGGAGTGCAAAAAGTTTTTGTAACAATGGCAAATGATGGAGTGCTCAAGAAAGCTTTTGGAAAAAAAATATCCAAAAAGGTTTTCTCGTTCTGTTTACACAGTTCTATTTGTCAATGATAGTGGGGCAAAACCTTCAAGACTTTGACTTTGGGAATCTGTTGTTTGCATAATAGATGGACCCTAAAATTCTACCAAGTGACAGTAAACAACAGTGGCTCCTACGGCCCTCGCTAATTTTCAACTACGAAAAAAAGGGAAAAAAAAACACTTAAATTAGCTAGTATTTTTAATGGTTTTAGAAACACTAGTTGTAACCAACAAACCAGTTTAGGTTGTTTTAACATAGATTTCAAAATGTAGTACACTTCAAAACATTTAAATACTTCTTTATACTGTATGCTATATAGATTTGAAATATATTGCGTTTAGCATGCTACGATTAGTAGTAGAAGCAAATCTTTCTCAGAAATTATAACTGATGATATTCTGTGCGAGTCTGGAGCGGGATTTATTTTTTAAACAATAGCTAAAAAAAAACATCAAGAAACCTGTTGGAAAAACTTATCGCAATTTCATTTTAATATTTCATTATTTGTTACATGGACTAACCCGCATTAGCATATACTGTGTTTAACATGCTACGATTAGTAGTAGTAGCAAATCTTTCCTAGAAATGCCTGCAAATTTTATTCTGTGTGAGTTTGGAGTGGAAAATAGCAAAGAAACTTCCAGAAGACTATGGTAAAAACTTTTCGCAATTCCATTTGTCAATGCTAGAGGCTAGTACTACATCTTTAAGACTTGGACTGTGGGAATCTGTCGTTTACCATCAGCATTCAACTGAAAGACCATGAAAGTCTCTGAATTGACAGTAAAACAACAGCAGCTCACTTGGTCTTCAAATTTTCCTGATATTTTCCACTACGAAAAAAGAAAGAAGCTTTTTTTAAACGGTTTTACAGACATTTGAGACTAGTTGTAACCAGCAAGCTTTGGTTGTTTTTAACATGACTAAAATGACTTTAGAATATATAACACTTCACATACATACTTCATTAAATGTTACATGTAATAGCCTACGCTAAACTGCTTTTAGCGTGTTATGATTAGTATTAGTGACAAACCTTTCCCAGAAACTCCTACAAATGTTATTCAGTGTGAGTTTGGAGTGAGAAATAGCTAAGAAACCTTTCGGAAGAACTTTTCACAATTCTGTTTATCAGCACTAGTGGTGCAAAAGTCAAATACTACATATTTAAGACTCAGACTTTGGGAATCTGTCGTCTACCATTAGCATTCAACAGACGGACACCGAAAGTCTCCAAAGTGACAGTAAAACAACAGCAGCTCCTCAGCATCCATCTGATCCCCCTCAGGAAGGCTGCATTTTGCCAGTAGTTGTTCTTTGTAAGAAGATGTGCTGCGTCGACCCCATGCGTCCCTGCTCCAGTCCCTGGTGGTGGCTTAAAAAAGTGCAGCTGACATTGCGTGGAGTTCAGCAAGCCTCCATCTGCACCCACATCTCCCACTGGACCTTTTTGCCCAGCAAACCTCCCTGACTGCACTACACATTTAGCCGTACAGCCATTTGACTTCGACTCTCCCCCCCGTTCCCAGGAGATTCCTGCTCGGCATTGACAAATGCGCGAATGCTGTGCTCTGGCTGACGGTTTCATTTGTATTTATGCGCCTCCCTGGGTAACCCTTAAAATAACTATTGAATTTACAGTGACACAGACCGTCTAAAACGGGCGGAAATGAAGACGAGAACCATCAAAATACGCGTCCTGAGTGAATGGCCCCTTCGATTCTGTGTCTACTCATCAGGATGCAAAATGGCGTGAGGATGCTGGACATGCTCCCCATAAATCAATCTTTTGTCTTTAGAGTATAGGTGCGTTTCTGACTGACAGGTTCAATTTGCTTGACCTTGGCTTTCCTTTACATGCACCAAATATATAAACGAGGGGCAGAAGCCGAGACGCGTCAATCCATCATCAGGGACGGCTCATTTATTCAGCGCCGCTGACTGTAAACGCTGTTCTACCATAGTTTTTGCTTAGTAGCCGTACTTTAACTGTGCTACTGTACAGTCAGTGTTGCTATAATAAAACTGTGGTAAAGTGAGTTTTTCTGCTAAATGAGGACTGATACCTACAGTAAAACCATGGTAAAGTTAATCGTTACCATGTTACTATGGCGAAACCATGGTATAGTTAACATTTTCTGCAAAACTAGCATAATTACCGCATTGTTACTATGGTAAAACCATCATGAAGTTACTCTTTTCTGCCAAACTAGCAGTTACTGCAAGTAATGTTAGTAAACCATGGTAAACTGACTCTTATCTGCCAAACTAGCAAAGTTACTGTAATTACTGTTAAGGTCTTTGCACATTGAGTTCAAAATGTTCGGTCTAAATTTTCGCACATTAAAAATTAAATATGACCATATGTTGTGTCAATCACGTTTGCACACTGCCTCTGAAACTTTTGTCTGTCATAAAAAAATTCGGATCGGGTTCGATTTTCTGCATTTTATTTGCATCTGTAGCAAGCATTTTGACTCAGTGTGCAAGGTTTCTGTGCATGACGACAATGAATAAGAAAAAACACATACGAAAATTTCAGACTCTGTGTTTTACTATGGTAAACAATCTTATCTGTCAAACTAGCAAAGTTACTGCAATCAGTGTTACTCTGGTAAAATATGGTAAATCAAATCTTTCCTGCCAAACTAGCAGATATTGCCATTAATTTGACTATGGTAAAACCACGGTAAACATAATCTTTTTTTGCAAAACTAGCACTGATACTTCAATTAACATTACTATGGTAAACATGGTAAACTGAATCCTTTTTTTTTTTTTTTGGTAAAATAAATCGTTATGCCAAACCACAATTAATAGTACTTTATGGTAAAAACTATGGTAAAGGTAATATGTTATCCCAAACTAGCACAGACACTGCCATTAATGTTATTACGGTAAAATCATGGTAAAGCTTATCGGCAAAGCACAGTTACTTCAATTAACATTACGATGGTAAAACATGGTAAATCAAATCTTTTCTGCCAAACTAGAATATATACTACAATCATGTTACTATGGTAAAACCATCAAACTTTTCTTCCAAGTTAGTTACTACCATGAATGCAACCATGGTAAACCGAATCGTTTTTGTCAGACTAGTACATACACTACAATCAATGTTACTATAATACAACTTTGGTAAATTGAATCTTTTATGCCAAACTTTAATGTCACTATGGTCAAATCGTGGTAAACCGATTTTTTTTCCCCAAACTACTTATACAGTGTATTTATTTATTTACTACTAAATTAGCAGAGTTATTAAAATAAATAAAAAAAAGAAACATAAGAATTCATGGCAGGATTAAATTTTCAGACTTTATGTTCACAATAAAAGCACTGTTCATTTTCTATAAAACACTGACTGACATCTTCTCTACATTTATACGCCGTTTCTGTAAATTCTCACATACAGTGTTGTGACAAACGTAATTATTTTCATTGGTCCTCAGAGTCTTAATTGCTTGTCCACCTCTGCTCTATAAATAAGCCACGGAGGAAGAAGGTGTTTATGATGGCGACGCTGCCTGACGTGAATCACAGAGGCCCAGCAGATGTTGGAGTTGTAATGTATAGCAGGGGTTAGCACTCCCCTGTGACTTCCCTTGTACATTTTCTGCGCTTGTCAGGGATTGTGTACTGAAGAGTGTGAGGAAAGAGGGAGCACTAGATCTCGCCGTAGCATGCTAGCAGCTGCGCTGGACTGACAGATGTGAACTCTTCTCTCACCGATGGACCGCAGCTGTTTACCACATCTTCCAGTGTAGCACTGCTGTCTGTGATTGTGTCGCTGTCGCTAATGAGCTCAGTCATGCACAAAAACACACACATCCTTTCCTGCTAAGAACAACAATGCTCGTCTAGGTGTGAACGCGCTAGCAGATAATAGTATCGATTCTGAATTTGAGAAAAATCACACTTTTGGTATTATTCAATGCTCGTCGACGATCACAGGGGTTCTTTGCGAACCTAGCACATTGCTAAAAAGAAAACATTTGAAGTAGGCTTTTCTTACGATTTTCATCGTACATAAATGCAGGAAATGGACTTGCTAATTTAAAACATGAGTGGTACTCATCCACAGCTAGCCGCTTTTATGCTAAGGTGTTATACGCTAAGGTGTTTATGCTAAGCACATTTATATTGATTTTGAGTGGTTTCTATGGCATTTCTAATGGTTAGCTAAGGTGTTGAGTAGTTTTTAATGCATTTCTATGCCGTTGCTAGGGTGTTTTTAGTGGTTTCTAGGGCATTGCTAAATGTTAGCTAAGGTGGTCTGTGTTGCATTTCAGTTGCCTTTGATTAGTTTATATGACATTGCTAAGCATTAGACAAGGTGTTGATAAGTTTTCAACACATTTCTATGTGGTTGCTAGGGCATTGCTAAGCATTAGCTAAGGTTGTCTGCTTGGTCACTATGGCGTTGAACAGTTTTTAGCAAATTTTCAACTAATTGCTAAGGTGTTTTGAGTGTTTAAGGCATTTAGTAGTTTTAGTACATTGTTATCCAGTTGTTAGAGTGTTTTGGGTGGTTGCTAGGGCATTACGGAGAGTTAGCAGTTGCTAGGGTGTTTTGGGTGGTTGCTAGGGCATTGCAAAGTGTCAGCAGTTGCTGGGTGTTTTGGGTGGTCAAAAGTAAAAAAAAACTGTCTCTAGATAAGGCTTGGGTTGGCTAATGTTTTGAGTAGTTTTTAACACAGTTGCTAGGGTGTTTTGGGTGGTTGCTAGGGCATTACTAAGTGTTAGCAGTTGCTGGGTGTTTTGGGTGGTCAAAAGTAAAAAAACAAAAAGAAAAAAAAAAAACTGTCTCTAGATAAGGCTTGGGTTTGCTAATGTTTTGAGTAGTTTTTAACACAGTTGCTAGGGTGTTTTGAGTGGTTAGGTGGCTGCATACCAGTCCAAATGAAAAATTCCAATCTATGATACCTTGGTGTTGCACAAACCTGTTACTATTTTGTATGAGCAATATTGTTAGCAAACATCATTTAGAAACTACTCACTATGGTTTAAATATGTTGTAAAATTAGTTTAGATATTATATTACATTTGACAAAGCAGTCCCAGTTGTCGTTAAGATAGCACAATCATCTAACGACTTTGATTTAAAAATCAATAAATCTTTGTGACCAGTATGACATATTGGCATACGATTCCAAGTGAATGTAATAATCAATAGCATCCAATAAGTGACATTTCGGTTGGACCTTCCCAACGGTTTCAGCCATCTGTTGGTTTTATATGCTCTTCCCTTGTAGGTTTGGCCAAGATGGACACCCAAGGTCCAAGCGGACGAAGTGAAGATGAATCGTTTAATCTGCCGTTGTACGTTACCTTCATCAGAGCGTGCGCTCTGAGTTTTGGCACCTCACCTGTTCCTAGATCAGTGGCCAGTGGCCCACAAATTGATTATGGTCTGTATCACCGAGTCATTCCATCTGACCAGGAGCCAGAGAAAGTGAACAGGGGCTGGGCAGTGATTGACTGCCCTCCCAGCATCCTCTGTGTCTTAGCCCATCTCGGAAGGGCTTAATGGAACCATCACTCCAGCAATCCGCAGCCCGACTCAGCCCAGCGTGTAGCCGGCTGCGTCCTCCAGTCAAGGGCAGCTCGGACAACACTGCTCCCCCCTCGCTGCAGGAGGGCTTAATGTTCCTCACCGCCACATCAGATCATATCCAGGTCATCCCTGATAAACGGCGACGGACACGAGCATTAGCTGTGTGCAGAGCCTGGATACGCTGTGCATGTGAGTTTGACAGAAGTTGTACAGTTCAATACGTTTAGTTGTGTTTTTAATGTAATATACTAAGAGATCAAGGACTAGTAAGCTTTTGCTAGTAAGCAACTACCTAGCAATCATCTAGAGCGCCCTAGCAACCTGTAAAAACACTGAAGATTTTAGTAACCACCTTTCATGTCATGGAAACCACCTGAAACACCTCTTTTTGATTGGGAGATTGGAAGATTTGGAGATCGGGATTTTTCCCATTGGACGAGTAAACAATAGCCCAGCAGATATTGAGAATGCCCTAGCAACCACATAAAATGGATCAAAACACCTTTTACGACACATACTGTATTATCGAGTTTTGCATGGGCAAAGACCACTTCAAAAACTGTAGTTGCTACCCAACATTATGTTTCAAAAAGGGCGCCATTTTCAAATAAATAGTGAAAATTTATTTAAATGACAATGGTGTTTTGGGGAACTGAATTGCTAACTTTTGAAAACGGTTTTCAAAGTGCAGGTTTTTGAAAACAATACCGTTATCATCTCCATGTTAACTACAAAAATGTCATTTTATGATGACGGTGATGTCATGCGAACACATTACGTGTTCAATCTATAGCTATGTGCACACTTTGTTTCTTTACAAAATTATATCGCCAACTACTGGCCTAGCATGCATTATACAACATTTTTAGACATTTTCGCAGATCCATGTTTTCCTTCTCAAAGGAAAAATTCAGTTTATAGAACACTGTTGTCGTGTAAACGTTTATAAAAATTGACCGGAGTAAAAGCAATTATGATGTATTTCCACAATTATTTACATCATAAATCTATTTTTTTAATAGTTTATTTTTCGCTTCTTTTTAATGTACACTACAACATTACGTTTTGTGTTTACCTTGGCATTAACTTTCAGAAACTGACAAATTTTACATATTTATCTTTTCTGACCACCATAATCAGTCTCTCTATATTTTTTTGGAAACGTGTAAATGCTATTGTTGATTATATTTTTAAAGGAATGCAAAATTACATTTGGTGTAGTTTCCATTCACCACTATAGAAGTTTCCCAACTATGACGACTTCCGCTTGTGAAAAGTGAAAAGGGTCCATAAAGAAGCGTTAAAGAAGAAGTGGTTGGCAACAGATACAGCAAGTGCTTGTAAGCCGAAAACCATCACGGTTCCTGTAAACGCAGAAGACAAACAAATCGTTAGCATGCATCATATGACGCCGTTCATGTTGGTGCATTAATGAGGGAAGTTCTTTCAGTCACCTCCTGGGAAGTTCACCTTCCCATCCTAATCCACCCGAAGCCATTGTGCATGACTTAACTTTGGCTCCTCACAGCTAGAGAAGATTCTCTCTCCATTTCTCTTCTATTAGCCTTTCATTTCTGTTCAGGCTTTGTGAAAGCCACCCGAAGCCTCAAAAGCTGCAGACCCCAGGTCCCCGTCGAGCCCTTTCATGCCGAGATAAACAGGCAGGCGTCGGATTTAATTCAAACATATAGACATGTCTGTCGCCGTCTCGCTCCCAGGAATTGAACACTTTTAGCTGCTGTTTGACAGCGCTCGTTTGCCAGGGGACCAGAAATCCCAGTTCAATCCGGAAACTCTTTTGGCTCCGGCATAAAGCCAGTGATGTAGCATAGCGCCGCTTTCACAAACAGCCCGACAAGCTCCTCGTCGATGCCTTTTTGTTGAAGTTTTGGCACGGTTCGCCTCTGTCGTGACCCCACAATAACGGGATTTGTGGAAGTCGAGCCAGAGTTTCAAGGACAGCGGACGTTGGCGTCTGATGTGGGGTCCTCAGAAGCAAAGACAAGCCATGAGTGGTGTGAATGCACAATCCATCATTTCAAACGCATTGACAGTAAAAGCACAACCTATGTGGACGCACTGATAGAATGGGGTCAGGTTAGCCTAGGTCGCCTAAAGTTGACTGAGGAATAAGTTAAACAAGAGGCAGCAGAGCTAAGAATCGATGGAAAAGAGAAAAGGGAACGTCTTCGCCGTGGTTGTTGCATTTCTCCACTACTCTGGGGAATCAGAGAAACGTCTGCGCAGATGTGTCAATATCAGCAACATCTGGCTCTTGTCAGCAGATTTCGACCTGCAGGGGGGTTGAGAAAGCTGAGACTGTCAAGAAACCATTATTTCAAATGTTCAGCTTGACAAGCACTGGTTGAATAACAGCATCTAAACAGCACTGATTTAATAATAACTTTAAGTGTGAAACATTGAAAGAAGTAGTTAGGTAGAACATAGCAACCACATAGCAAAGCACTTAAAAAGACTGCCACTAACATTTCCTTCTTTTAACAATTCTTGTAACAATTGTCTGTGAAATCATGGATCAGTTGGTAAATTAGCCGCCCCCCCCAAAATTCAACAAACCATCACATTCATGACATCAGAGATTGTTTTATATTATGTGTATGTGTGTGTGTGTGTGTGTGAATGATTATAATGTAAAAGCCTTAAAAATGCACCGCATTTTAAAAAATAATTTTCAACATGTTGCTTCTACGAAAATAGAATTTCAGTAAAAAAAACCTACTTAATTATTAATTAAATAAGTTAGTTAACTAAACAAAAATGCAAGTTAAACTATCTAAATCTAAAAATGTTCAGTTGTACTTTTAGTAAATATTTTCGTTTATAATTTTTGTTTAGTTTAGGCTAAAGTTTTAAAACTACTAAAAAAGAAAACAAAAATATACACTAAATAAACATAGATAAAAAATAAAAATTACAAAACAATAAAATTACTAAATTAAACAAATTAAAATGAAAATAGAAAATAAAAATTAATGAATATGGGATGAAACAATGCTTCTCAAATATTTTAGTTTTAATTTTATTATTTTTATAATTTTATAACATTCATGGCTAATACTAAGTAAATACTATTTTATTCTAAAAATGACTGTATTAGTGATGAGATTATGGTGCAAACTTTGCCACTCTGGTAAATTTTGTTCAACAAAAAAATCTGTTGACTAAAACTTTATGCTCACACCAGGCTAATAAACAATGAGTATTTGTTTATTTATCTAAATGAATTCTTCTACATGAATCACAAGAGAAATAAGGACGTTTTTCTTTTCTCAACACAGCCGCGGCCTAATTCTGTGCACCAACTTCCTGTCAACCTTCAGCAGTTCCCGCATTTAGCCGGCTGTCAGCCATATGTGGAACTCCTCGGGTTCTGACGGGGCGGAGAATCTATCAGTGCTGTTTACCTTGTTTAAGGAATCGGAGGCGTTCAGCAGGAAGCCCGTCTGTTTGAATATCCATCAGCGCCTATAGCGCAGGCTTCTGGCCGTCCTCAGGGAGCCTTCAGGTGAAACTGGCCAAATGCTTGATGTCAGGAGGATATTAATATTTCTTTTGTGTCTAATGTCCATTATGGAAACTGTGAGACAAGCGGCAGGTTGTCGTCTCTCCTGCCATTGGATATGACAGACGCCAAACCACACCAGTCAAACACATCTTTTATCTGTTTTTTTTTTTTAATATTTCCCCCATGTGTTCAGTCTTGACTGACACACAGATCTGTTTGTAGACGTCAGATCGGACTGCCTGTTTGGACACATCGGGAAACATATTAGCATATAGCACAATCAGGGTTGATATTACACTAGCGCCACAATCGTTTTAGTTGTCATCTTACTCAAACAGTCAAACTACCTTCAGGAGACAAAACAACAATCTGTTGTTGTGGCTAATATGCTAAGTGCGTGAATACAAATGGCTCTAGTTATGCTAACGGTCTTCTTCTATACTCAGTTTTCTCTGTCAGCGACAGTTTGAAGAGAATCTCACTATACAAGTTAGCTAAACGTTTGTTGTGCTATGTTGTGCTATAGTCAGTTTCTCTTTCAGATTAGCAGTGCAGCAGTTTGAAGAGAAACTCGTTAAAGTTAGCTAAGATTAGCTAAACTGTTGTTGTGGCTGATATGCAAAAACAGTATGTGAACAACTGTTCTAGTTATGCTAATAGTCTTCTGCTTTAGTATCTCGCACTGTCGTGGAGAGTAATTGCAAAAACAAGTGAACAAATTATTTTAGTTGCGCTAACGGTTTTCTTCAATAGTCAGTTTTCTATTTCAAATTAGCACAGCAACAAAGAAAATCTCATTAAACAACTTAGCTAAATTTCGCAAAACTGTTCTTGTGGCTAATATTCAAAAATGTATGTGAACAAACAGTTCTAGTTTGCTAACGATTTTTCTTCTGTAGTTAGTTTTTTTTATTTTTTATTTCAGATTAGCGAAGCAACAGTTTGACGAGAATTTCACAAAACAAGTTATCTATACAGTAGCTAAACTGTCATTTCAGAGGTATTGAAGGGATAGTTTGCCTGTCATCAACTGAGTTTCTTTCTTCTGTTGAACAGAAAAGCTATTTTGAAGAATGCTGGTAACCAAACAGTTGACGGTAGCCATTGACTTCCATAGTAGAGAACAAGTATACTAAGGAAGTCAATGGGTACCATCACTGTTTGGTTACCAACACAAAAATAAGATATTTTGAAGAATGCACATAACCAAACAGATGACGGTAGCCATTGACTTCCATAGTAGAGAAAAAGTATACTATGGAAGTCAATGGGTACCATGAACTGTTTGGTTACAATGCAAAAATAAGATATTTTGAAGAATGCTGGTAACCAAACATATGACGGTAGCCATTTACTTCCAAAGTAGGGGAAAAGTATACTACAGAAGTAAATGGGTACTGTGAACTGTTTGGTTACCAACACAAATGAAGATACTTTTAACAATGTTGCTAACCAAACAGATGACGGTAGCTATTGACGACCATAGTAGGGAAAAAGTGTACTACAGAAGTAAATGGCTACCGTCTACTGTTTGGTTACCAACACAAAAAAAATAAGATATTTTGAAGAATTCTGGTAACCAAATAGATAACAGTAGCCATTTACTTCCAAAGTAGGGGAAAAGTGTACTATAAATGGCTACCATCAACTGTTTGGCTACTAATACAAAATATATTTTGAAGAATATCGGTATCCAGATGTTTGACGGTAGCCATTGACTTCCATAGTATGGAAAAAAAAAATACTATGTAAGTCAAAGGCTACATCAACTGTTTGTTTACCAACACAAAAATTAGATATTTTGAAGAATGTTGGTAACCAAATAGTTGATGGTCGCCATTGACTTCCATAGTAGTGAAAAAAAAAATAAATAAATAAATAAATACAATGGAAGTCAACGGCTACTGTCAACTGTTTGGTTACCAACACAAAAATAAAATATTTTGAAGAATGCTGGTAGCCACTGACTTCCATTGTAGGGACAAAAATACAATGGAAGTCAATGGCTACCGTCAACAGTTTGGCTACCAATATAAAATATATTTTGAAGAATGTTGGTATCCAGATGGTTGACAGTAGCCATTGACTTCCATAGTATGGAAAAAACAAATACTATGTAAGTCAATGGCTACCATCAACTGTTTGTTTACCAACACAAAAACAAGATATTTTGAAGAATGCTGGTAACCAAATATTTGACGGTAGCCACTGACTTCCAAAGTAGGGAAAAAGTATACTATGGAAGTCAATAGCTACCATAAACTGTTTGGTTATTAACACAAAAATAAGATATTTTGAAGAATGCTGGTAACCAAACATTTGACGGTAGCCACTGACTTCCAAAGTAGGGAAAAAGTATACTATAAAAGTAAATGGCTACCTTCAACAGTTTGGTTACCAATACAAAATATATCTTGAAGAACGTCGGTATCCAGATGGTTGACGGTAGCTATTGACTTCCATAGTAGGGGAAAAAACACAATGGAAGTCAATGACTACCGTCAACTGTTTGGTTACCAACATTCTTCAAAATATCTTATTTTTGTGTTGGTAACCAAACAGTTGACGGTAGCCATTGACTTTCACTGTAGGGACTAAAATACTATGGAAATCAATGCCTACTGTCAACTGTTTGGTTACTAGGATTCTTCAAAATGTCTTCTTTTGTGTTGGTAACCAAACAGTTGACGGTAGCCATTGACTTTCATAGTAGAGAAAAAGTATACAATGAAAGCCAATGGCTACCATCAACTGTTCACAAAAACAAGATATTTTGAAGAATACTGGTAACCAAACAGCTGATGATAGCCACTGACTTTCATAGCAGGGGAAAAAATTGTATGGAAGTCAATGGATACCGTGAACTGTTTGGTTACCAACACAAAAATAAGATATTTTGAAGAATGTTGGCAACCAAACAGTTGACAGTAGCCATTGACTTCCATTGTATTTTTTCCCTACTATGGAAGTCAATGGCTACCGTGAACTGTTTGGTTACCAACACAAAAATTAGATATTTTGAAGAATGTTGGTAACCAAACAGTTGACGGTAGCCATTGACTTCCATACTATTTTTAAAAATATAACCTTTTGTGTACAGCAGAAAGAAACTCATACAGGTTTGGAACAGATTCAGCTTCAAATTATGACATTATTTTCATTTTGGGGTGAACTGTCTCTTTAAGTTTGCAAGTTGGATAAAAACATACAGTTTCAGATATTTACTTTGATACTTCACATGCCCTCTTTCCAGAAAACCTAAGCCATTCAGCTTGTGGTGTGAGTAAAAACAAGACTCTCTGCGGTGTGTTTCGCTGTCAGGAACTGTATACAGGTGATCTGACCTGACGGGAGGACCTCAGTGTCGTCCAGCCACCTGCTGCGTTCATTCCCTGTTTGCACGAGTTGCGATGAGCTCTGTGTTTGACAGACAATGTGCCAAAATGGCCCATGGTCAGCATCCGCATGCAGTGCTTTCACCTCGCTGCTTCTGCTGATGTGATTTCAGCCGCTCGCACGTTCATCCGCAGTAATTGCTTTTCTGTGCCGCTGCGAATGATGAAAAAATAGCCAGAGCGTGTCTTCGTGTCTAATGCGTTATTAAGGAAAAACACACGTCAACAGAGAATTCAAACAAATCTCTGTGGATAAACACTCAAAGGCTTCATTTACATGTGCTGCGTGCTTTATGATACCATCAGGACAAAACAAACATTGTAGGAGCGATTAGGCTGCACTTTAAAAACGGGCCCAAGTGCTTAATGTGTTTTACGGCGCGTGCGTCTAAACAAATATTTGTTGTTTGATTAAGCCAGAAGGCTGCGGAACGGAAATGGACAAATTGACCGGATGTGAACCGCCTGAAGCCAGAGGAAAATAATAAGGATGGCGAGTCACTGCTTGAAAGGAAACTTTGTGCCTACGATAAAAGCATTGCTATTTTACTAAAAAATGAAGTGTAATTAAAAGCTAAAATATGATATAAAAAATTGCTATATATATATATATATATATATATATATATATATATATATATTAGTACATTAAAAATGAAAGAATTTAAATGTTTTAAATATTTTATCAAATATTTAAAAAATATTAAAGTATTACAATAAAATGTACATATAAATAACACATATAAAAATGTAATTCTAAACATAAATATGAATTTATCAATAATAAAAAAATATTAAATATAGTATATTCTACATTATTAAAAATAAATAATTTTTTTACAAAAATTTCAATAAAATAAAAAAATCTAAACTAAAATATTAAAAATACTATACATATTTCTATTTTTTTTATAAAAAATTAAAATAAACTCCACATAATTAAAATATTATTATAAAAATTAAGTATAAAAATAAATATTAAATATAAATATTTTATAAATATTAAATTATATAAATATTAAATGGAATTTATTACACATTACAATATCAAATAAAATTATTAAATATAATTATTACAATAAAATGTAAATATAATTAAAATATATGATCTAAAATAATTCTAAAAATAAATATGAAATATTAATTATCAATACATTATATGATATTGTACATAGCATAATATAGTATATAAATACATTATACATAGTATATTTTATAGTATATAAATATTAAAAATCTAAATCAAAATAAGTGTATGTGTTTAAATTATATATATATATATATAAATAAAACACAAACACAATAATAAAAATAATAATAATGTTGTAATAATAATAATAATAATAATAATAATTAGATTAAATATTTAAAAAATATATGTATTTAGGGTCCCAGTAATTTTAAGCCAGTTTTTTTTTCTTTTTTGATAGTTTTTTTAAATTAAATCAAATATAAAATGAATAAAACTACTCTAATATATTTATATTAAAATGTTTTTTAATATTTTCATATTTATATTAAAAGTTCTTCTGAAGTACTTCTAAAATTAAAACTTTTTGGTCCTCATGCTTTTAGTCTTTCGATAAAGCACCATTAACCAAAGCCGTTTCCTTGCTGACATCATCCCTCAGGAAGTGACATCATCTTTTTGATGACTTCTGGGCTGTTTTGAATTTTTTGGATCATTGCGTTTGATCAAAGTCCACAACCCAGTCTGATAATATCAGCATATATGATCCTCAGACGCTGGAGAGAGTCAGCGAGAGTTATCCTGACGGATGAACAGAGCGAGCGGTGACTGCAGACACTGCTGACTGGAGCTGACGCTCCTCGGCTGGAGCCGCAGACACTGATTTATGAGGAGCCCATGGGTGCCACCGCCGCACAGGAACAGGAAGCAGGGGCTCATCAGAGCCTCCACATGCACGCGGCTATTTTTACACACTCTCGCCTCAAGCTGTCAGGAGCAAAGAGAAAGACTCGCAGACGGCCAGACCTCAACACCTCTGCAGCTCCTCCAGATACATTCAGCTCCAGTCAGACTCACAGTGAAACACCTCGACTCACGCTGCAGTTCAATAACATGAAGAAACTGGAGTTTACAGTAACACACTTTCAGTGGAAACTGATGCGAGAAGGCTTTTTGGAGAGTTGAAAGCAGAAATTTGAAGGTTGTATTTGTGCTAAAACACTTTTAGTTCTAATGTATAAAAATAATATTGATATTTTGTATACATTTTATAAAATATGTGATCATGGACCACAAAACCAGTCATAAGGGTAAAATTTTTTAAATTGACTTTGATTTATAAATGAAAGTTTAATAATATTTCCATTGATGTATGGTTTGTTAGGACAATATTTGGCTGAGAAACAGCTATTTGAAAATCTGGAATCTGAGGGTGCAAAAAAATCGAAATACTGAGAAAATCACCTTTAAAGTTGTCCAAATAAAGTTCTTAGCAATGCATATTACTAATCAAAAATTAAGTTTTGATATATTTACAGTAGGAAATTTACAAAATATCTTCATGGAACATGATCTTTACTTCATATCCTAATGATTTTTGGCATAAAAGAAAAATTGATAATTTTGACCCATACAATATATTTTTGGATATTGCTACAAATATACCTGTGCTGCTTATGACTGCTTTTGTGCTCCAGGGTCACATATTTTAAATTAAAATAATACTTTATGTTTATGTGTTGTTATTTATTTTGTGATTATATAATGTGCATGTATTATGCAAAAGTTACCAGTGTTAAAAAGTCAGGTAATAACTATGTACAAGCCAGACTGGTAATGCTAAGATAATTTTACAAATAATTATTGAAATAATAATTAGAAATGAAAGAATTACAATTAAAAAATAATTTTATATAAAAAAATAATAATTACAAAAACAAAACTAATAATAAAATGAAATAACAATTATAAAATAATAATTATAAATATAAAATCATCATCATAAAATATATTATTAATATTTGCATATTATAGAAATAATAATTATAAATGAAAAAATGAAAATAATAACC